>AWOL01S0026065.1:11392-23964 GCA_000715115.1 Nicotiana otophora | reverse complement strand
AAGTGGTCCTTTCGGGTGGCATTGTTCAATTTTCTATAATCTATGCAAATTCTCTACCCAGTGACAGTTCTTGTGGGAATCAAGTCATTATTTTCATTAACCACTACAGTCATCCCCCTTTTCTTAGGCATACATTGGACGGGGCTTACCCATTTGCTATCAGAGATTGGAAATACAATACCTGCATCAAACCACTTAATCACTTCTTTTCTTACCGCCTCTTTCATGATTGGATTTAGGCGGCGTTGTTGCTCTATACTTGGCTTGTGTCCGTCCTCCATGAGGATTGTATGCATGCAGAAAGCAGGACTAATGCCTCTAATGTCAGACATCGTCCACCCAATTGCTCGTTTGTGCTCACATAGCACTCTCAACAACTTTTCTTCCTGTAATTTAGACAAGTCAGAAGAAACAATAATAGGTAAAGTGTCAGAACCACCCAAATAATCATATTGAAGGTGGGGGGTAGGGGTTTAAGCTCCAATTTTGGAGCTTCTTCAATTGACGGCTTTGGAAGAGGCCCACTTGTCCTATTTAGGGGCTCAAAGGGGTGTTTTCCCTGCATGTAAGCACATGATGCATCTAGGATATGCATCATATCCTCAACTTCATCATCAATCTCCAATCTATCGAACAACATGAGTGCTTTCTCTAGAGAATCGTCTATATATACACTCGTGTTAAGAAGTTGCGGGAAGTTGGATCGCTTTGGAGACATTAAACATTGCTTCCTCATTATCCACCCTCATAATCGTTTTCCCTCTCTCACTTTAATAATTGCATCACCAGTAGCCAAAAGAGGTCACCCCAATATGATTGGAACTTGTTCATGTAACTAACCGATCAGTTGTTTCGAGCTCTATCGCATCGTTCATCGGTTTGAGGCCCGGATTAGCATCACTTCAGGTATTATGACTTGCACGCATAGTCAGAATTGAATTTCGGGAAGTTTAGATTTGATTTGGAAAGAATATTCTTATTTCGGAAGCTTCAGTTGGAAGAATTTACTATAGTGTGATTTTTGAGTAAACGATCTCGGAATCGATATTTGAAGGTTTCAACAGGTTTGTATGATGATTTTGGACTTGGGTGTATGTCTGGATCGGGTTTTGGATGACTCGGGAGCGTTTCGGCGCCTATTGTAGAAGTTGGCATTTTGGAAAGAATTTCATAAATTTCCGTTTGGGATTCCGAGTCTGGAAATAGCTACGTATGGTGATTCTGGTATTGGCAGCACGTCCAGAAGTGGATTTAGAGGTCTGTAGGTCATTTCGTGGTCATTTGGCGAAAGTTATAAATTTGAAGGGTTTTGAGAAGTTTGATCGGGAATGGACTTTTGGATATCGGGGTCGGATTCCAATTTTGGAAGTTGGAATAGGTCCATAATGTCGAATGTGACTTGTGAGAAACATTTGATGTCAATCGGACGTGATTTGATATGTTTCGGCATCGAATGTAGAAATTGGAATTTCTTAGTTTTATTAGACTCGAATTGGGGTGTGATTCGTGTTTCTAGCGTTGTTTTCGTACTCATACTACACTTGTTATACATGCACATGTATGACTAGTGGCATGTGGGTGCAGCAGCGTGGTTGATACAGGGATTTAGGTGAGATGCATCTTATGAGACAATATGCAACCAATAGAGTCTCCTTCAGAGTTCTTGTATTTTCTTTTCTGTCCAAATTTTATATTCTGTACAATTATTGTATTTTATTTTACTTCCTAGTAAATGCTCATGCACTTGTGATACCGTGTTCTGGGATTATTAGGGGATATTCAGTAATGAAATTGGAAAACATCATTACTATTTTGTAAAGTTCATCGTTTACTAGTTAAATTGAAAGAAGTTTATGATTTCAAAAATATTAAAAAGAGAATTAAATTAACTGTTTAGTGTTGGCTTGCCTAACAGTGGTGTCCGGCGCCATCACATCCTTTAATGAATTTTGGGTCGTGACAACATGGTATTAGAGCACTAGGTTCACTTAGGTCTCACGAGTCATGAGCAAGCCTAGTAGAGTCTTGCAGATCGGTACAGAGACGTCTATACTTATCTTCGAGAGGCTACAGGGCTGTTAGGACCACTTCCCTTCTTGATTCTTCATCGTGCAGTTTGATTCCTTTGAGGCCTATGCCTTTGTTTCTTTCCTATTCAATCTTATACGACGTGAAGCGCTTGTTATGGATTGGGAATCAAGGAATTGTCATGGTACTACATATATGGTGCAGGATATTTCTACCTGCGTATTTGATTGGGCTATTACCATTGTCTTTCGGAAGGTCGTCCTGTTGTTTCAGCTTAGCATCAGTATTACCTAAGGTTTTGAGATTTGTCATGGATTTTTATGACAATTCGTGCGTTGCTATCGCATAGTGTTTGTGTAATGGTAGGATGCTTGTTTAGGTATCGGGGCAGTGAATGACCTGAAAGGAGGTTTTACACATTGCATGATTCAGAGATTCAGTATTCTATTTCATGCGTAGAAAAGGCAATCGGACTAGGAATGTTCAGATTTGGGTTGATGGTGTAATGAGGCTTGGTATTTTCGAGGATGGTAGAGTTCTCAATTATGATGTGGTATCAACATCCTTGTTGAACGCATTAAGGTTCGCCTATGTTATGACCTTCTTCAATTTTCCTTCGTGGCAGGGTATTGTGAAATGGTGCTTGAGATGCGATTCTCAGAGATAACAGAGTGCAGCAATTTCGGAATCGAATTGGTACTTCTAGTATTGATGGCTCGAGAAAGATGATCTTCTAAGAGGTTTAGAGTTGGTAGTGTCTCATTTGTTCGGGTGTTACGAAGATGGATTCGGATTTGGGGCAACAATTTGGCGATGAAGGACAAGGAAGGACATGTGGGAGATGTTTTGTGGTGGTTGAATTGCTAGAAGATCGAGTGTGAAAAGTAGAAGTCGAGGAGTTGCTTAAAGGAGATGGTTGAACCAAAGTGGGAGAGTAGCAGAGTAACATATGAGTTCTGTGGTAGGATGGTCACACGCCTTGAGGAAAGTCTGGAGCCATTTGGGAAATTCATGGTGGACAGCGACTAGGTCCATAGAGTTTTATTTAGGTGCAAGATGACTTCGAGTTTGGAATGCATTTTTTGACTTTTAGCTGATGCTAATGGGGAAGAAGGAACCTCGGTGGGTCTCAGGGTTATGTAATTGTAGCTTCAAACTAAGTGGGCGAGCCCCACCGTCTATGATTGGACTGCATGGATGTCTACTTGTGCGGTTTCTTATAATCGGTGTATTGGTGGGTTATTACGACTAAGTAAAAAAACATCAGTGGTAATTTGAGCAAAGGATTTGAGGAATATGTGCTATCTTTGGCCTTATCAGTTCATGTTCAGGTTTTGGGAAGACTCAGAGTCTATGCTTCATGTGGATGTGATGTATAAGGAAAGGAATTCAACTACTAGCAGGGCCTTGGAGTGTGATTATATTCGGGAACAAGTCAGAGTAGGTGACTCTCAACAATGGCCATAGTAGGTTCAAAAATTAAAGTTCGATGCCTAAGGATTTCGAGTCCGTGGTATGGTTAAGTATCGAGCTTTTGCAGCGGATTATGAAAAGGGCTTGGAGTGTTCTATGTTATCTTCGGTATGTGGTGTAGCATTGGAGGAATGGGAGAAAATAACTTCGAAATTCATATGGGAATTATCATAATGGGTGTACCAGTTGAAGATACGAACGTGCGCACAAGGAGGGTATGAGATGATTCGTGGGTTTTGAAATAATGTGGTCTCGTAAAATGGGATCACTCATGATGAGTGCGGATTGAGTTCGTTATATTTTGAATGGAGCCATTGTTATTTCTAAGGAAAGTCCAGAGTAAATTAGAAGAAGTTGGTTCGATTAGCAATGGTTAAATCGGCATGGTGGAAGAAATGATTAGTTCCTTCAGCGTGTTAAGTTATGCAGGTGATTGGTGGCGTTATGTGCGAGGCTTGGCGGCCAGTGTAATTTGATTTATTTAGATTTATTCAACTATAATGGTCTGATAAGTGTAGATGGACCCCGGATGAATTATGGTGGCTTAGACCCCTACTTGAGGATTGTATTTTCTGCAGTTATGGGAATTCAGTCGTGTGTTGCAATGGTTCTCCTGAAATGAGTTAAGTGAAAGGTTTCTATATGATGAAGTGTGCATCATATTAGTGGTTCAGGAGTTATGATGGAATTCTTGTGCTTTCACGCATTGGTAGGATAGGTGCGGTGGGCGACATGAAATTTGAAAGTTGAGGATCGATGTTGCAGTTTGGTATTAACAAGAATGTCACGAGCTCGGATGAACAGGTAAATGATTCAGATGTTTAAAGTAAGCTGGTATTGTCTTTAGTGTCACCTGAGGTCGGTGTTATGTGTAAGAGGCTTTGTGCACTAATTTGCGGATCCTTGATTCTCTTTACAACATTAGTATGGCCGGTGGTATGGATGTGCAGACTTGTTACCTGGTGCGGAAGGTCGTGGGAGCATGACCACGGGAAGATTGTATAAGTGTGACATGTAATCACTTGATTGATTGAAGATTGGAACCAAGTATAGATATTGTGGTACTATCGTTCATGTGAGAATTTATGCCTGAAGGGCGCTCGGTTCATTTGGTTGTGGACTATGGAAGTTTGTTTTGGATCGACGACTGTTCTTGTGTGTCGTGGGAAGAAGGGTTACTGCGGATCCTTGAAAGGTTATTGGCCTAGTGCGGTACGATCAGAATCGGCTTGAGGTCTGTGGATGGATCTAAATGTGAACGTGGGCTCTATATCAGGCCGGATATATTCATTTCAGCATAGCGCTCCTTGTGGAGGAATATTCAGACGTTGGATGTTGTTTCATCTTCGACTATTTCATGTAATACTATATCATGCCAAATGAGTTGTGAAACATCTTGAAAAATTTCATATGTGTTGTGGTTTCGCATAGCGACGGTATTATGTGAGCAGGATAGCTCTTGAGATTTAGATCATATATCGCACCTTAGTTGTGCTTGGGTTTTGTAGCATATGGCGCTATCCGTCTCTCTAGGGATGGTGTTATGCACTTGGTGTGCTTGTGGTCGATATTCGAGTATTTTTTATTAATGAGCATTCTAGCTCGGTAAGTATCTCCTTATATAGATTTTATGTGTGGATCGGGTTGCACGCCGCAATAGTGTGAAGTTGAGTACAATCCCCTATATATATCCTTGTGTGTTTTGTTTCCCATTTTCTGAGGAAGGTTCGGAACACCTTTTCAGTTGTCTAATTAGTTACGTGGGTTGAGTAGTCCTTTCCAGAGTTCGTTTTCCTTATGTATTCGAGTTGGCAGCTTATTGGCACATTGTGGCATCATATGAGACTCTTGGTCATGCCTGAGGTGGCTTATTGCATGAGCAACTCGTACTGGGTGAGACGAGATTTTTTGGATCCGGGATCAATCGATCAGATTTATATGAAGCATATTAAAGAGCAAATATCATTATTTGTTTCATAATGGGGTAATGGTTCTTATCAGGAAGAGAGACTCAGTCATATGTTGACTCGGCAGCCGGTTATGAAATTTCTACATATCTCTTCCGTCATGGCAGCATTACAAGAGTTGGAACAGGACTTATATGTATCGTGAGGTATGTTGTCGGCATCGGATTCGTGGAATTTCAACTATTGTTATCAGAGGATATTATTATGGTCATGTGAAATATGCGCTGCAAGATGTGAATTCAGAAAAGGTATGCAATCATGTTTTGGTACGGTGTGTAGTGACTAATACGGTGTTTGAATGTTGAAAGCAGGCCCGGTAGAGAGTTCTGTATGTTGGAATTTGTCTCTAAGGCTTATTTGACTAAATAAAAGGGAGATTCTTTAGATTGACTCGAGCTAATGTGCTCAACTGGGAATTGGTAGCACGGGCAGGTGCACGAGGTGTTAAACAGTGATTTTGGACAACTCCAGAGCGGTACATGGCACGTTCGAGGACGAACGTATGTTTACGTGGGAGAGACTGTAATAACCCAACCTGTCATTTTGAGCTCTAGTGCATCGTTCAGCAGTTTGAGGCCCTGAGTAGCTTCACTTCAGGTATTATGACTTGCATGCGTGATCGGAATTGAATTTCGGGAAGTTCGGAGTTGATTTGGAAAGAAAATTCTCATTTCAGAAGCTTTAAGTTGGAAGAATAGAATAAAGTGTGATTTTTGAGTAAATGACCTCGGAATCGGGATTTGAAGATTCCAACAGGTTTGTATGATGATTTTGGACTTCGGCGTATGTCCGGATCGGATTTTGGATGACTCGGGAGCGTTTCGGCGCCTATTGTAGAAGTTGGCATTTTGGAAAAAATTTCATAACTTTGGGTTGAGTTGTATTTCAATGTTATCGATATTCGTTTGGGATTCCAAGTATAGGAATAGCTCCGTATGGTGATTCTGGTATTGGGAGCGCGTCCGGAAGTGGATTTGGAAGCATGTAGGTCATTTCTGGGTCATTTTGCGTAAGATATAAATTGAAGGTTTTTGAGAAGTTTGACCGGGAGTGGACTTTTTGATATCGGGGTCGGATTCCAATTCTGGAAGTTGGAGTAGGTCCGTAATGTTGAATGTGACTTGTGAGAAAAATTTTATGTCAATCAGACGTGATTTGATAGGTTTTGACATCGAATGTAGAAATTGGAATTTCTTAGTTTCATTAGACTCAAATTGGGGTGTGATTCGTGTTTTTAGCGTTATTTTCGTACTTATAATACGCTTGATGTACATTATGTTGTACATGCACATGTATGACTAGTGGACTTGTGGGCGCAGCAGCGTGGTTGATACAGGGACTTAGGTGAGTTGCATCTTATGAAACGATCCGCAGCCAGCAAAGTCTCCTTCAGAGTTCTTGTATTTTCTTTTCTGTCCAAATTTTGTATTCCGGATAGTTATTGTATTTTGTTTTACTTCCTAGTAAATGCTCATTCACTTGTGACACCGGGTTCTTGGATGATTAAGGGATATTGAGTATTGAACTTGGAAAACATCATTACTATTTTGTAAAGTTCATCTTTTACTAGTTAAATTGAAGAAAATTTATGATTTCAAAAATATTATAAAGAGAATTAAATTAACTATTTAGTGTTGGCTTACGTGACAGTGGTGTCTGGCGATATCACGACGTTTAATGGATTTTGGGTCGTGACAGTTCATCATCCTCATAATCTAGGATAATGAAGTTCGTTGGGAAGATGAATTTCCCAATTTGCAGCAACACATCTTCAATCACTCCTTCAGGATATGCTATGAACCTATCAGTTAGCTGCAACATCACAGTGGTTGGTCTTGGAGCTCCCAGGCCCAATTTCTTGAACAAGGACAAGGGCATCACATTTATGCTCGCCCCCAATCACAAAGAGCACGACCCACATCAATATTACCAATTCGCTCAGGGATGGTGAAGCTGCCAGGATCCTTGAGCTTTTGAGGAAGCTTGTTTTGGACCTTTGAAGTGCACTCCTCGGTGAGTGCAAGTGTCTCAAATTCAATCAATCTCCTCTTGTGAGCCACTATATATTTTATGTACTTAGCATACTTTGGAATTTCATGAAGTACATCTACCAATGGAATATTCAACTGAACCTGGCTTAACATAGAGAGGAATTTGTTGAACATGCGATCATTATTTCTTTTTCTGCAATCTCTGGGGGAAAGGTGGCGGTGTCCTTGCAACCTCCACTGGCTCTGAACTTGCATCATTTTTCTTTGACTCGTGTGTTGCCTTAGGAATCAAACCCCCCTCAGGTATAGGCTTGTATTTTCTCTTCTTTGGAACGTCCTCTAGTTCCCTCTCGTTTCTGAGTGTAACTGCATTAACTTGAGCGTTCTTCTTTGTATCACTGGGGAGAGTGCATGCAGGTCTAGTATTTTGATTTGCTGCTAACTGCCCCATTTGCCTCTCAAGATTTCTGAAATCGGTCATGACCTGTTGATTGTCAAGTAACAACTTCTTTAGCAAGTCATTCGTACTCTCTTCTATCTGTTGGGGTGGCTTTTGAGGTTGATTGAAATTTCCTTGGAGCCTATAATGATTCTGATTCGGCTGATTTCCGCCCCCATGAGAAGTTGGGATGATTCTTCCAATTTGGATTGTAAGTGTTCCTATATTGTGCATGCTGATTCATCAGACCTCTGCTCTGGTACCTCACATAGTATATAGATTTAGGATTCATGGGGCACATGTCACTCATATGACTGTCACCACATAGTTCGCAGTAAATAGACATCTGTTATACATGTTGCATCGGTTGTGTTTGTTGCATTGTTATTCTATTCATCTGATTTGCCAAATTTGCTATA
The DNA here is from genome assembly GCA_000715115.1 of Nicotiana otophora. Taxonomy (NCBI): domain Eukaryota; kingdom Viridiplantae; phylum Streptophyta; class Magnoliopsida; order Solanales; family Solanaceae; genus Nicotiana; species Nicotiana otophora. The sequence goes on along the minus strand of AWOL01S0026065.1, from coordinate 15,647 downwards.
TCAGCTCTCATGGCTGAGAAGTCATCAAGCTCAATCACCCCGGCTGCTTTTTGTTTAATTACTCTTCGTAAGTCCCCATCTCCTTGCCAATTATGATCATTAGCAGTGAAGTTATTTAGCAAAAGCTAGATTTCGCTATACGGCCTCGCCATGAAACTACCCCAACAAGCTGAATCAAGATTCATCTTTGATGCCTCGTCTATCCCATCAACAAAAGTGTGACCCAACACCTCATAAGTCTGATAATGATGCGGGCAGTCTCTGAGTAGCTTCTTGTATTTTTTTCAAGCTTGACGAAGTGTCTCTCCATCCCGTTGTTGGAACCCAAGGGTATGACTCCTCAACGACTTTGTCTTCTTAGTGGGGAAAAACTTGATTAAGAATTTTCTTGCTAGATCATCCCAAGTATGGATTGAGTTTGCGGGCTCTTTTTGCAACCATTCCTTAGCTTCCCCCAGCAGTGAAAAGGGAAATAGTGTTAGCCTGACATAGTCCTTGGAAACGATCGGATAATATTAAGTGTCCGTAATCTCCAGAAAATTCTGAATGTGCCTCTGTGGGTCTTCATGAGATAGACCCACATATTGCCATGCGGACTGAATCAGTTATACCATGTATTTTTTGAGTTCAAAATGCCCTGTGATATCAGGCTTCACAATAGCCTGAGTCATATTAGAAAGAGTGGGGCTTGCGACTTCTATCACCGCACGCTCTTCATTACCTGCCATCTCTATTGGTTGTGGTTGAACTACGATGTCCAACTCTCCTTCTATTCTAGTTCTAGCTTCGACTTCCCTCCTCACTCTGTGAAGTGTTCGTTCAATTTCAGGATCAATAAGAAGGAGATTATTTGTGCTTCTACTCCTCCGCATTCAAGAGAAGAGCATGCGTTAACACAAACAAGGTAAACTGAATATTAGAGCTTGAACAAATAACTAATAAAAGCTTAACACAGTCAAGTAGCTAATTTCTAAGTTTCCGGCAACGACGCCAAAAACTTGTTGCGACCAAACACACTCACGCAAGTATACGTGGTCGTCAAGTAATAGAGTAGTGAGTAGAGTATCATTCCCACGAAGACTTATGATTAACTTTTGACTGATTCAAACTCAAATACTTTATCGATTCAAGAGATTTCTCACAAAATATATAAGTGACTAATTTACTACCTAAAAATATCAAGCAATGAATTAACTAGAAATAAACCAAAACAATTAAGCAATTTCGAATATCAATCAGTAGGAGAGGATATTCCAGGGTCACAGGTTAGCTAATAGTCGTGTTGCGTTCTTGGCTTAAAATGACTAATTGATCTATCTAGATTGTTGATTGACAGGGTTTATGTTACTCATAAGAATCTATCGAGTTCTTACTCGCCTATTCAAGCTAACTTAATGCCTATATGTCTATGAAATTAATATTAATAAGAATGCATTTACAATTCCTGTATTTCAACCAATCAAGGCAGTTAGGTATATGTATATCCTAATTGCTAATTCATTCCCCGATGCCCGGGTTCAAGAACCTGCTCTATTCAATTCTATGTGCGATCTAGAATTCCTACTTTCGAGTTCAATTCTGGATTCGTAGATAGTATTTCATTGTTAGCTACTCAGCAAAATAATTAAAAACAGAATTAAATAAACAACCCAATATGATAAAACCAAATTCGTCAGTTTAAACTTCAAACATCAACATTCATGTAGCACTCATAACCCCCAGAATAATAGGGTACATAGCCAATCATGTTCATACAATCATCAAACATAATATTTTCAAACATAAAATCAATGAATACTAGAAGTAGAATGGAAGAATTGATCAAATTCGTGTTCCCGAGTATGTCGAACTTTTGTTCCTCTCTTAAAGTCATGTTCCCCCTATCATAATAGATTTAATTTGGATTTTATATGAGTTGGGGGCGTCTTGGGGTCAAAATAATCGAGTCCTAGTCGGAATAGGACAACTTCACCTCGAACGTCCAGGGCAGCACCCCACGCTGCTTGTGGCCCTCAAATTCTACTTTTTGCCTTTTCATCCTGATTTCTCTCCAATTCACGCTATTTCGTCCCAAACTGCATCCGAATGATTCCTATACATATAAATACCACAAATTAGCAAATATAATCATACTATACATCTCAAATATTCGAGACATGAGCAAAATGTGAGGCGATATATATCAAAATATGCATACATTAAGACAATTATCAAGAAACCTCAAAAAACCGCCTCACACCAAGCTCTCAAAGTCCCAAAATTGAAATTCGAATCAAACCCTCGAAATCCCCCTTATTCTGCCTAGCGATCTCGCTTCTGCGAAGAATCCACTGCATCAGCGGTTCCGCACCTGCGGAAAATCCCTCACAGGTTCGGACTTCACTTAAGTCCTCAAAGTTTGCTTCTCTAATCCAGGGCCGCGCGCGCCCGCTTCTGCGCTCCTCTACTGCTCATGTGAGTCTGCTTCTGTAGAACCCTGGCTGCACCTGCGGTCCCAGCTTGGCAGTCCTATAATCGCTTCTGCGGTGCTGCACCTGCGGCCCAAAGTGCGCAGGTGCGATTACACCAGGTGCAGCAAGCTTCAGCCATTCCAACACAATTTCAAATGATCTATTAACCACCCGAAATCAACCTGAGGTCCCCGGGACCTCAACCAAATATACCAACAAGTCCTAAATCATCATACGAACTTAGTCGAGCCCTCGAATCATATCAAATAATTCAAAAATACAAATCACCCTCTAATTCAAACTTAATGAACTTGAAACTTCAAATTTCTACAACCGATGCCGAAACCTATCAAACCACGTCCGATTGACCCCAAAATTTGCACACAAGTCGTATTCAACATTACAGACCTACTCCAACTTCCGTAATCAGAATTCGACCCCGATATCAAAAAGTCCACTACCAGTCAAAATCACCAAAAATTCAACTTTAGCCATTTCAAGCCTAAATAAGCTACAGACCTCCAAAACACAATCCGGACACACCCCTAAGTCCAAAATCACCCAACAGAGCTAACGGAACTGACGAAACCCCATTTTGAAGTCGTCTTCACACACGGTCAAAATTATAAGGAGTAAGCTTTCGTTTAGGGACTAAGTGTCTCAACATACTCTGAAACCACAACAAAGACCTCCCGGCAAAACACATAAGCAGAAAGAGATACAGGGATAACAGTAAACAGGGGATTGGGGCTTTAATTCTCAAAATGATCGGCCGAGTTGTTACATATCTTATCTTTTATTACACTTTTGTTTTTCATCTTTTTACGGTCCTAGGTATTACGTGCGAGGAACGTATGTAGAGACAAGTTCTCTATTAAAAGCACGAAACCCCTATCAAAATATCATTCGCCTTTTTTACCCCTTTAAAATAGGTTTCAACTAAAATATTGGTTATTAAAACAACCCTTATTTGATATTATGATGAGTCCCTGATATGTAGGACCTTCATTCACCTAAGGAATTTATATTGTTAACTTTTTTTATCCTAATTAGACTATCCAAGACTAGACGTGCGCATGGAATTTCAATTGTTTCGTCCTAATCATTTTTAATAATAATAATTATTATTATTACATAATATTTTAAAACATCGATCAATATTGAACAAATCACTAATAAAATATTTAAGTATTTGACAAGAGTCAAGTACATTAATGATTTTACAAACACAAAAATTCAAAAAGTGAAATAATAAAATTAATTTTTTTCACTCTTTGATAATATAATTTAGGTAACACTATAATTATAATTAATTATTTAAAATTAGATGAGATAATATGAAGAATGTGAATAAACATAAAATAATTATTTCTTTTAATGTTGCGAACAAATAATTAAGCATATGAATTAACTAATTAACAAGAATCAATTAAATTATTTTTCATATTCATCATATAAGTAAAATTATTTTCAATTTAATTAACAAATCTCATTGGATACATAAATTTATTTTGATAAGAATCGCATTAGCATATGGCAAACAACAACAACAACAACAACAACCCAGTATAATCCCACTAGTGGGGTCTGGGGAGGGTAGTGTGTACGCAGACCTTACCCCTACCCTGGGGTAGAGAGGCTGTTTCCAAATGACTCTCGGCATCCTTCCCTCCAAGAACTCCCCACCTTGCTCTTGGGGTGACTCGAACTCACAACCTCTTGGTTGGAAGTGGAGGGTGCTTACCATCAGAGCAACCCACCTTGTCAAAATTGGCAAAATTGGTTGTAATAGTTTTAAGAGTCAA
>AWOL01S0026053.1:77576-124738 GCA_000715115.1 Nicotiana otophora | reverse complement strand
TATATATATATAAATGGACATAGCTGCTAAAACTTTTGCTTGATTTGAACTTTATGCTTCTCTTCTTATTATTCCATGATAATCAGGTTGTATTTTTTGGGTAACGAACAATTTGTAAGTTTTATTTTGCAAAAAAAAAAAAAGAACAATAAATATACGGGTACGATCATTTGGTAAAAGAAAAATCTGTGCGAATATTTAGCAAGTCTTTTTGATGATATTGGACTCTTATCTCTTTTTTTGGTTACATTTTTTTTTAGGGGAGAATAAATAATTTATAGGTTTCAGTTTAACGTTTACAAAGAATTGATGTGATTTTTCTTTAACTCATATCATGGCATTAAAAATAGGGATATTATGTTAAATTCAGTACCAACTACCAAGTCATAAATTCGGTAGCTTTTGTTTTCTAAGAGACCGATGCTAATATTAGCGATTTTATTAAAGATAAATAACTTACTCCATAATTTTACTAATCTTTTAGGGAATTGACTCCTTAATAAAATGAAGTAGGAATTGGTTTCGCAATTTTTGTTATCCTTGGATGCTTCGCCTACCACTCCGGCTAGTCCCGCTGGTGGACCCCACACATCTCAACAAATTAGGAAAATTTTATTAGTAAAAGAAATAGTCACGCCAACAACATTGCGTACAAGGATCAACTCACTCTGCTGTAATCCGTAGCCATCTTTATATAAAATGCTTCAGCAACATAAATATTTTGAACGTCGATTTTAAAACTAATAATTTAAATTAACATATTTTTTTATTTAAGAAATAAAATTGTAAAATAATATAATTTTGGAGTATGTTACAAATGGATGTACATGTGAGTTCAATGACTTATAAATTGAATAATGGATAATGGAATTGTTTGATGTTACTATTTAATTATCTATATATTTATATAAAAGAGGTCAATAAAAAGGTGAGGTGACGCCTCTCTTTGTCCAATAAACTCACTTATCTTTTTTCTCCTCTTTTTTGGCTTTTCTCTCATTTTTTCATTTTATTCAATTTAATGTTTATGTTAAGAAATCCAAAAGTCACAACTTTCCGTTCAATACAATGTAACCATTCCAATCTACTACAACTACAACAACAACAACCAACAACAACTACAACTTAACCCTACCCTAAGGTAGAGAGGCTGTTTCCGATAGACCCTCGACTCCCTCCCTCCAAGAACTTCCCTCCTTGCTCTTAAGGTGACTCGAACTCACAACCTCTTGGTTGGAAGTGGAGGGTGCTCACCACTAGAGCAACCCACTCTTGTCGTAACCGTTCCAATCTATTCAATGCAAATCAACCGTTGCAATTAATTAGGAATGAAAAAATTAATTTTCTAATTTTAAAAAGAGTACATTCATAACTCACTCTTTATTAAGGTTGTGACTTTTAACTACGTAACCACCAAATATTTAATTTGCCGGCACTTGCATCTTTCCTTATCGAATAATATGAAAAGTAGCAACAGTAAAAATGTATAATTTTGTAGCATGCTGTCCTGTTTGAGTCAATGTCATTTTGATCTCCAATGATCGACATGCCCCAAACTATTTTACTTTCGTTCAGTGATCTAATCAAGTCCAACAAGAAGAACAACATATGTTAGGTGTTTTATATTAAGGTATTTTCGAGGTTCTGATGATTAGGAACGGATAAACCCAAAGATAAACTCACCTGTGATGGAAAAGATTTTGATCGTAAAGTCATGGCCTATTTCTGGAATTGTTCTTTCTTTTACCTTTTTTTTATATCTTTGATCTGATATACTCAACATAAAAATTTATTTCATTTAATCTTATTTTGGCAAAAACTGCTTGTGCTTGAATTACTGCATTGAGTTTGAATAGTGAGGTGTATAGTTGGCTGCCTTATGCAAAGATTAATTTCAAGAAAGGCTCATGCTCCAACAAAAATGTTTCGGATTTTTTACAATATATCAAGACCATCAAGTGTTAATCAAGGTATGATTACTTAAATTGCGATAATATTTTGCTATTATATTTTAGCCCATTAATTTTGAGGTCACATAAATTACCAAATAATTTTAGGTGTTGGAGGGTGAAAAGAAGCATTCCAAAGAACTAACACAAGCTTGGAACTGTGTCGGGATTTCTCATGCTCCAAGGTGAGCTAATTTATCCAAATATACAACAACAACAACAATAACAACAACAACAACAACCCAGTATAATCCCACTAGTGGGGTTTGAGGAGAGTAGTATGTACGCAGACCTTACCCCTACCCTGGGATAGAGAGGTTGTTTCCGATAGACCCTCGGCTTCCTCCCTCCAAGAACTGGGATAGAGAGGTTGTTTCCGATAGACCCTCGACAGCCGTTTCCGATAGACCCTCGGCTCCCTCCCTCCAAGAACTGGGATAGAGAGGCTGTTTTCGATAGATCATCGGCTCCCTCCCTCCGAGAACTCCCACCTTGCTCTTGGGGTGACTCGAACTCACAACCTCTTGGTTGAAAGTGGGGGGTGCTTACCACTAGAGCAACCCACTCTTGTCGAAAATATAATGAACTCAGAATTAAAACTTTTCAACATAACTACTTGGCACAATCGTATTATTGGTTTGTGCTTGCAACACGAAAAATGGAAAGAAAGGACATTTACAAGGTAGATGTAAAATTGTAATAAAATATCACATGTAACAAAGAAGCAGCTAGACATCAAAATCATTCTGAAAGATGAAGAAACAAGACATCAATAATACTACTTTAAGGCACGAAGAATTGAGGGGAAGAACAATTGAAAAGGAAAGAACAGAAGAATAATGAAAAGGATTATTAAAGGAAAAATAATACTACTTGATAGGAAAGAAATAAGAACCGGTAATGGACAGAGAGACCAACTTGCGTTGCCATTTTTTTATTTTTTTCTCTCTCTTTCTATCTGTAGTTTCTTCACTTTCTAATTTTCTTTTCTGTTCTTTTTTTATCATTTCATGTTTTATTTATTTGACTAGAAGAAAATTCTATTAATTAGAAAGCTTTACTATCTAATAAACAAAAGTTCAGGTACATGAGAATCATGCATACACGCAACACATGTAATTAATGTGCGTCTTTATGTGTGAAAAGTTTCCTTACGAACTCTTTTCCCTTAATTAAAGAAAATTTGATAAAATGAGGTTAGTCTAAGCTTATATTCTAAGAGAAAATTGTGTTTGTGATTTCAACTATATATAAATTATTTTTATATACACGTGATAAATATTAATGTTTCTATCGTGACTGAAAATGTAGTAATATTATTTCTAAACTATTGATGTTGATCAAATTTAATAGTACTTATATATTTAAGAGTAGATAATTTGATACGTTATTACATACTATATATTATATTAGCCCTATCTTTTTGTCTGAATTGGACGAGTTAAAGTGTCATAAACTTAAGAATTAAATAAAAATTATGTGTACATTACTTATTTGGGTTGAAAATTTTATGGAATTTACAATATTTTAAGCTTTAACATTATTAACATGTCAAGAAACCTAACAACAGACTTAAAGAATAGATAATTTAAGACACTATAACATATCTTTTTCATTTAATTATTATGTATTGTAATTTGTTTTAAATCATATTGTTCAAGTTATTTGTATCATAAAATGTAAGATATCATATATTTATGTCATTAAAATCTTAAACACTGACTCCATAATTGATTTTCTTTAATTTTATAACTTTTTATTTTTGAGTACATTGCTTAGAGAAGCAAATGCCAATTGTAATTTAATTGAAATAATAATAAGATTTAATGCGCTCAAACAAATAAAATACACAATTTGCTATAATTAGCTTACTTTGATATTAATGTACAAGGCACAAACTAATATTAGTAAAATTAAACAAAGGAATAAATATTTATTCAAGTCAACAAGAGCAGGCTCAGCAAAAATGTTAGGAATGACCTGCATATATAATAATATATATTGATAAGAAATTATGAGGTGTTGTGACTTGTGATTAGGTTTGTGGTAAAGTGAAAAATATCTTTTTTTATTTTTTTAACCAGAGTTCCAATTTTTTATTTGAAAATCGAAATCGCCTAGAAGGTTTTAATCCTCAATGTAAATATTTTGCCGTCCAATCGAATTTAGACATCCCAATGCCAATACCAAACGGATGAAAACTAATAAAGTAGGGTAAATATAACTTTTAGTTCGTGGTCGAAATAATTTATATTCAATAACTGTAAAAATTTACACAAAAAATATTTATTTTTTCGGTTATTATTTTAAGATCCATAAAAAGAGAGGTCCCACTAGCGGAGCTTCATCAGAAAAAACATACTATAGCAGTCACCGTACAAAGCGTACAAAAAACGTGCAATCCGAGAGAAGCTTCGTCTAAACCGGTCTCTTGTTTCACATTAAACCCGGCCCTATCCATCATATATAATGCTTCACCAACAGAGACGGAGACTAATCCACGGCAAAATATGGGTCACAATGAGGCCGGTTCTTCTCCGGTTCTATCGGACCGGGTTCGGATTAACGGAGTTGTGACTCCGGTAACTTTAACGGCGGAAGGGAAACTCCGATGGCGGGAAAATTGCTTGTCGATTAAGAAGGAGGTTCTCGGGTTTTTAATTAAAGGTTCTAAGATTAGAATAAGAGCTGTTAAGGAGAACGGAGGTGGATTTACCTGCGGCGGAAACACGGGAGTTACGGTGAGGAGGAGGAGTTTTACGTTTGAGCCGTTAACTCAGGATTCTCTTCGGCTTTGGAGTCAAAAACTTCAGGAGTTCATTGATTCACTTGGTAAGTCTTTTTTGAAGGTTTATAGAATATTTATGATGATCGTCTTGTGTTTTAGTGTTGAGTAGCTCTGCAAGTTAATATGGCACGACAAAAGGAATATTACTAAAAAACAGGAATTAGCCGCGCACAAATTATGTAGCTAAACAGAAAAATCCGTGCTAATATTCTATTAGCTACGAGCGATTCTAGTTTTGTTTGTAGTTCTTTACAGCTTGTTTGGATGGTTGTTACCCATTGTATCGTATTGTATTGTTATCCCAAAATATCGTTTGTTTGGATTGTTTATTTAAAATTGATTGTATTGTTAAATCTATTGTCCTGGACAATGAAAAGTCTCATTTTTCTAAACAACCAAATCGGTGTGGTGGGATTGTTTCATATTTTCTTTCCAATTGTGTCCTTACTTATTACTCCACAATTCTATTTTGCCCTTTATCCTATTTTATACTTACTCCACCCAAATATATATCCGTCGTTCTCACTCCAAATTGTGGTTCGTTCTTAACCTTGGAAGCGACTAAAATACCGTCAGTGACTTGCAAATATCTATCACATGTTAGTTCTCAAGTTATTTTTCTCTATTTAGGGCTCACATTATATTTCTACTTTCATATACAAATTTGTTTTTGTTGTTCTTGTCTCTGAACTGTTTATGCTATAATTAAAATTTATGTTGATCACGTTTTATTTATTAAATTTTTGTGCTCCAACTGGCTATAGCAAACCTTTCGCAATTGGCACATAAATATTCTTGTCCATTGGATACCATTTTAAGGAAAAAAATCTATCTTTATATTATGGCTCCATCTTGAGCATATATTGGCAGATTTATTATTTTAGTACTCTTAATAAGTAACTTGTGTTAAGTACATGATGTTAAACATGAAGTATCAGGCTGCCTTTCGCTCTTTATCTTGTCCATAGTTTACAAAGTAGAAAAACTTTGTCGAAGCCTATATTTCTCATCAGTTAGCTATTTAGCGAGTACTGTTTGATATTTTTTTAATATTTAAAAGAACTGAGGGTATGTTAGTGAACTTATCAGTACAGTACGATACAGTCAAACCAAACAAAAAAAATGTTATTTAACAACAACAAAGGATACAATCTATTCAAACAGAGTGTTAAACTTTAGAATTTTTACTTCAGTTGCCCGTATAAAACTTTTTACGCCTTTTGTTTTTAATAACCGTGGTGTCCGAGCAGCCAACTTATGTGCACCTCGACTAATATTTACGCCCTTATTTTAAGGTGATCAACAATAACATGCTACTCTTTATAATAAGAGTTTAAGTTATGTGCATTCTTTACACCATCAGGTTAAGTTGACTTACACAAAAGGTTCATCACGAGACTGAAAATGTTGAAAAGTTGTTTCTCCATTATTGCTTTGTTCTTACACATATGGTGATCTTTTTAGCTAAGTTGCTTTCTCTCAGAAGAATGAAGCATTTCAGGCATGCTTCACTGTGGTTCTAGTTTAAAGTGATAAATTTCAGAGGCAGATTCAAGATTTAAATTTAATGGACTCAAATTTTTAGATTTTCAACATTGTACTGTTAAAATTATGGGTTCAAAAGTTAGATATATATATATACACACTTTGTATCAAAAGTTATGAGTTCAGATGAACCGGTAGCCGATAGGCTACATTCACCTCTGATCAATTTTGTAACTTTCAATAATAGTAAAAGCATAACTGTTGATGTTATTCTCCTTATCATGGTTCCCTTAGGTCGGCCGAAGAGAATTTTTGTATTTGTGAATCCTTATGGAGGAAAGAAATCTGCATCAAAGATTTTCATTGACAGTGTAAAGCCACTACTTGATGATGCAAATATTGACTACACGGTGCAAGGTTAGCAGGGTTGAATCTTCTTGCTATCCGCTTCTAGTTATTGTTTGTTATATGGATTTCAGTCTTTAAGTCTCTTTTAACTCTTAACTTTGATTCTTAGAAACTAAATATCAGCTACATGCAAAGGAAGTTGCTAAATCATTGGATATTTTGAGATATGATGGAGTTGTTTGTGTTAGCGGGGATGGAATTTTGGTTGAGGTAAGTTTGTTCTTCCTAGTTTTTTTTTTTCTTTTTCAAATGATTGGTTAGGCCTATTGTTGTGTGTGTTTGCATAATCATACTTGGAAAATTATTCTCAAGAGCTTCTTTTATCATATACTTGATGAAGAAATGCCTATAATTGTTTGAGGATTGGCTAGTTATCCTCTCTAGCTATAAAGCTCAATAGATTCTTTATTTAAAATACTATTCCCAGTGAAAGATGTCAAAGATGAAAGTATCATGGATACATGTAACACTTACCCTTTCCAGTCACTACAGTTCTTAAGGCATTGATTGATTAACTGAGATCTCAAATTCGGGGCTCAAAGTTATCAACAACAAAAAATCGGGGCTCAAAACCTCTAAAGTTATCAATTAATAGAAGGATATTACTGGACATTTAAGCAAATGGATGCGCAAGGTTCTTATAGGTCCAAAATGAAAGAGGAAAAGGCTAAGAGGATTTTCAGTTTTGCTTCCTGTATCAAGTATCCTGAAGCTAGTTACTAGGGAGCTTAACAAAAGAATTGGTGAATCTAAGTAAATAACTTTCACAGCGAAAAAACAATCAAAAGATCAACTTTAGGGCACATGTATACGGCTATGTGGTTTTTGTGTTTTATATGCATAGTAACATTGGGGATGCACAAAATGGAAATATAACTAGTTAACGGTGAATCATGAAGGAGCATGAATTGCTCAAGCTTCTTTTCACTGAAATATCTGAGAGATGAGACTTGGAACAACTTCAAGTTTGCTCCAAATGGACATTTTATGACGTGAGTTCAAATGATTGAAACAGTTACAAAGCTCAAACATCTGAACTCACTCAATCCTGCATTGCAGGAGGCGTCTGCTCTGTGACGCTGTTTTCGTAGTTTTTTGGCTTTTATCTTCTGAGTTAATGTATCATAAACATACCCGTGCTCCTCATGGTCACTTTCTTGTTTTTCTTTTTCAATTTTTAGTAGGTAGTTAATGGACTGCTTGAAAGGGAGGATTGGGACTCTGCAATAAAGATGCCTCTTGGAGTAATACCTGCAGGTTTGTCTCCTCTTTATTATTCTTTTCCTTTTGATAAGCACTAAGCTTGTTTTTGTATATTTCGATCAGCTTTGTAGGTGAAGCTTGATATGTATGTTATTTGGTATGTGTCGTATAAGCATTTTGTTTACATGTTTATACTGATAATTGCTAAATTACTAGATTATTTCTCAAGTATAATTTTCAGACTAGTAGTAAATGGTATGAGGTGCTGACGCGCATTGTTATTACCTTTAGATGTAGGATAGACATTCAGTAACACGTCACATATCTTCAACTTTTATATTTGTCTCCTTTCTGCTAAGTGTATATGTATAAGGATGCACTTGTAAATTGTGATAAATTAAATATGACCATAAAAGTGCGTAAATCCTGTCTGTCACCATGTGAGGGACCAATTTACCGACTTTGAGTAAGAGAACCCTCGGGGACGGAAGGGGGCCCTGACAAACAAACTGATGAAAGAAACATACATGAAAATAGGATGCACCTTACCCAAGGGTGTGACCTAGTTGTCAATGAAGTGGGTTGAGAACCATGAGGTTTCAGGTTAGGCAAACACACTAGGTGATTTCTTCTCATCTATCCAAGTCTTACCGGATAGAGTTACCCGGTACCTGTGTTGGTAAGAGGTGTCATGTACCTCGTGGAATTAGTCGAGGTGCGCGCAAAGCCGGCCTGTTTGTCACCATGTGAGGGACCAATTTACTAACTTTGAGTAAGAGAACCCTCGGGGACGGAAGGGGGCCCTGACAAACAAACTGATGAAAGAAACATACATGAAAATAGGATGCACCTTACCCAAGGGTGTGACCTAGTTGTCAATGAAGTGGGTTGAGAACCATGAGGTTTCAGGTTAGGCAAACACACTAGGTGATTTCTTCTCATCTATCCAAGTCTTACCGGATAGAGTTACCCGGTACCTGTGTTGGTAAGAGGTGTCATGTACCTCGTGGAATTAGTCGAGGTGCGCGCAAAGCCGGCCTGTTTGTCACCATGTGAGGGACCAATTTACTAACTTTGAGTAAGAGAACCCTCGGGGACGGAAGGGGGCCCTGACAAACAAACTGATGAAAGAAACATACATGAAAATAGGATGCACCTTACCCAAGGGTGTGACCTAGTTGTCAATGAAGTGGGTTGAGAACCATGAGGTTTCAGGTTAGGCAAACACACTAGGTGATTTCTTCTCATCTATCCAAGTCTTACCGGATAGAGTTACCCGGTACCTGTGTTGGTAAGAGGTGTCATGTACCTCGTGGAATTAGTCGAGGTGCGCGCAAAGCCGGCCTGTTTGTCACCATGTGAGGGACCAATTTACTAACTTTGAGTAAGAGAACCCTCGGGGACGGAAGGGGGCCCTGACAAACAAACTGATGAAAGAAACATACATGAAAATAGGATGCACCTTACCCAAGGGTGTGACCTAGTTGTCAATGAAGTGGGTTGAGAACCATGAGGTTTCAGGTTAGGCAAACACACTAGGTGATTTCTTCTCATCTATCCAAGTCTTACCGGATAGAGTTACCCGGTACCTGTGTTGGTAAGAGGTGTCATGTACCTCGTGGAATTAGTCGAGGTGCGCGCAAAGCCGGCCTGTTTGTCACCATGTGAGGGACCAATTTACTAACTTTGAGTAAGAGAACCCTCGGGGACGGAAGGGGGCCCTGACAAACAAACTGATGAAAGAAACATACATGAAAATAGGATGCACCTTACCCAAGGGTGTGACCTAGTTGTCAATGAAGTGGGTTGAGAACCATGAGGTTTCAGGTTAGGCAAACACACTAGGTGATTTCTTCTCATCTATCCAAGTCTTACCGGATAGAGTTACCCGGTACCTGTGTTGGTAAGAGGTGTCATGTACCTCGTGGAATTAGTCGAGGTGCGCGCAAAGCCGGCCTGTTTGTCACCATGTGAGGGACCAATTTACTAACTTTGAGTAAGAGAACCCTCGGGGACGGAAGGGGGCCCTGACAAACAAACTGATGAAAGAAACATACATGAAAATAGGATGCACCTTACCCAAGGGTGTGACCTAGTTGTCAATGAAGTGGGTTGAGAACCATGAGGTTTCAGGTTAGGCAAACACACTAGGTGATTTCTTCTCATCTATCCAAGTCTTACCGGATAGAGTTACCCAGTACCTGTGTTGGTAAGAGATGTCATGTACCTCGTGGAATTAGTCGAGGTGCGCGCAAAGCCGGCCCGGACACCATGGTTACAAAAAAATAGGGTGCACCTTAAGGACATTTAAGAATAAGTCAGATACTTGGCAAATTGTTCCAGCAAAAATACGCTAGTGTCAACTAAACAGTCATTCCACCTCAAGGAAATTTAAGGATAACTGAGATTCTATGCAACTTGTTCCAGCAAGAAATGGTAGTGCCAACTAAAACATTATATAAAGAGGCTAAGAATGGATCTACTTTAAGCTTTAACCTTATATTTCATTGTTTTAGCTTATGTGGCGAATGGTGAGAAACCTAGGTCTTATCTCAATCACACCATGACTGATATTGTTTGGTAGCATTAGCTGGATTATCAGATTTGTCCCCTAATATCGCATAACTACCGTCCTCCTTAATTAGGGAAATGGAATGGGATTTTCATCAACAGAATAAGGAGTATAATTGCCTAGACATTATAGGCTCTATGGGCAACTGGTGGTCCCCCTGCGTTTGTATAACCTTTATCACTGGAATTTGACATTTTTCGCTTTGGCATCAGGCCTAGTTTCTTTATTTGTCATAAGCTTCTAATGCTTTGGAAACCACATTTGAAAAGATACTGCAATTTGATATATAGAGTTTTCTAATGTGCTTAGTGATGGTCTTCAAAAGTATACATAGTAGAATTAAAATCTGCAATCATAATTAATATAGACAATAATCTGTATACATATAATTAGATGCCCTGAATGTGCGGCCACCAATATTTAAAACAAAACTGTTGTTTAAGCAAGGTATATATTTCTCAACAAAAGGAACCCACCAAGGTAACTTGTCTTAAGTTCTGCAACACAGTATGTCTAATCTTGGTATACTAGTTTTAATGGTATGAAGATATTTGGCTTCTAACTTGTGAACCCAACCATCTCTTTATCTAAAGACTATAGGATTGTCAGTTGGTTGAAGTTTTACAGTTTGATGTGCATGGTCGTTAGTTAGAAACTTTAAGGAAAAGCTTGGTATGTAGAAACCCTTTCACTATTGTTATAATTGTGTGTAATGTATGTTGATACAGGCACTGGAAACGGCATGGCGAAGTCTCTTCTAGATGCCGTTGGTCAATCTTGTAATGCATCTAATGCAACACTTGCTATTATTAGAGGTGGAGAATACTAGGCTTTTGAAAAAAAAGATTGTGCTTTCTGCATGATGAAGTTCTAATTACTCTTACTTAATAAGGGTAAGAAGCTTTCTTTGTTTGCTTGGTTTCTTGCAGGGCACAAGCAATTACTAGATGTAGCTACTGTTTCACAGGGGCAGAACAGGTTTTTCAGTGTGCTGATGCTCGCCTGGGGTATTAAATCTTTCATTTATTCCTGTAGTTTCACTGACAATAATTTGTGTTTTCACATGGTCCACTATTTAAGTAGTTAACGAATTAGTATAGACATTTAAACTTTGTCTGACTCGTCTTGTTTTTCAGGTCTTAACTTATAGTTGATATTGATGTTGACTGGAGATTTCTTGATTTCCAGGTCTTATAGCTGATATTGATATCGAGTCTGAAAAGTATAGATGGATGGGTAGTGCTCGAATAAATTATTATGTACGTTTTCCGATCTGTTTTCTTTGAGTTATGTGATTAATTTTTATGTTTAGATATGTCAAAATTGGATTTCGTCACAGTCTTGCTTGCGAGATATTCGTTGTTCCCTCTTTCCCTCTCTCTCCCCCTTCTTTTTCTTTGGAAGGCGTGGTCTCATCAATAGAATATCTCAAATTCAGAAAAGATCAGCTCTGTCTTGTTTATAATGTACATAAACAATTCTCCTGGACACCCTAGCAATCCACGGTTCTTCCCTCCAAAAACTATTATGCATCTTCAGTTCCCAGCATGATTAGTGGTTCTAAACAATAGAAACTAGTTGAGTTATTGCCTTTAAACCATCATCATTATGCTCCTTAATTTCTGGTCTGATACTATTGGTCCAGGCAATACAGCGAATATTCCGCCTTAGGAGGTACGATGGTTGTATAAAATTTGTGGCTGCACCAGGTTATGAAACTTTTGGAGAACCAACTGACATGGAAGTTGAAACTATTGATGATGTAAAATCGAATTTCGTTCAGCACAAGGGATATTGTGGTCCCACTTTTCACATGAAGGATTTCAACCGTAAGATCGAGGGGCCTTTTGTATCAATCTGGCTTCATAATGTACCTTGGGGAGGTGAAGATGCTCTTGCAGCACCTGATGCCAAGGTTCGTCTTTGTTTCTTTGCATTTAACTTGATTATACCTATTTTGAATTTACTATTTCCAACTGTGCAGCTTTTAGAACTATACTCGGTCGAATGGCAATCTTAATTCCTTCTCTTGGGCTCATTTGCAGTTTTCAGATGGTTACTTGGACTTGGTTGTGATAAAGGACTGCCCAAAACTAACATTGCTATCGTTGATGACCGAGTTAAACAAAGGCGGCCATGTCAGATCACCATATGTCTTGTATTTCAAGGTAGAGTTTTTTAACCTTTAAGTTAGCTCCATCACGCCCTTCCCTGAACCTTGCCTGACCGCGGGATGTTTTGTGCACCGCGCTGTCTTTTTTTTTTCCTTATAAGTTAGCTCCATCATGCAAACTCTCATCTCTTTAAGCATACTCTTTTTAACTACTACATTTCTTATTACTTATAAAGAATATCCTGTGTTGCTCGAACTCTCCAAAAATGTCGCCATGCATGTCAGATCCTCCAAAATAGTGCATTTTTGAAGGATCTGACACGGGTGGGCAGCATTTTGGAGCGTCCGCTCGACATAGAGAATATCAGTATTAATTTGTTCATCTTTGTTGGATGTTCCTAAACCTTAAATTGATGTGAATGTAAAATAAGGCATCTGATTGTTGTAAAACCACAACAGGTTAAAGCTTTTGTTCTGGAGCCGGGTTCACGATTAGATGATCCATCCAAAGAAGGGATTATAGATGTAGACGGCGAGGTCCTTGCCAGAGGTAAAGGAACTTATAAATCAGATCAGAAGACATTGATGACATATAACAAGCTCCATATAAAAGTAGATCAAGGGTTGGCTACTGTATTTTCTCCTACAATTCCTTAAATTTTTGCATTTTGTTTTTCTGAAGGAGAAATTTATTTGGTTCATTGGATAAACAATCATGTATATACGATGACCAAAAAAGGGTAAATATAAGAAAGGATAAAGTATTAAGGTTGTGAATTCTTTTATTATGCATATGCTAAATTGTTTGGAGAACAAAACCAACACACACAAGCTAAAATATTGGCATTGTTACATGGTTAGCCTTTGGTATTGTGACAAGAATATCGTCATAAAAGTTTGGGAGGAACCTTGGTACATTGTTCATTTTGTGACTGAATTTTAGGAAAATTTTCACAATATGGTGGTTCACAATTTTCAAAAAATTTAAAGGTGTAAAGCCAACGATTGTAGTACAAAAATAATACTTCATCCGTCTCAAATTATCTGTCGCGTTTCTCTTTATTAAATAGGAAATGCTTTTAATTATTTTGCCCTTATTTATTTTAATCTATTTTCATTTAATACTTACTCATAATTAAGGTATTTATAGTTTTTAAGATTAATATTAAGGATAAAATAGGAATAAAATAATTAATTTACGCTTAAACTTTTAAAACGACAAATAATTTGAACAATTGTTAGAAGGATAAGAAGCACATGTTTTGATGTGCTAGAAATTTTGACTTGAAAATCGAGATACTATTAGAAGGTTGAAGTTCGAAGACTCGTCCAAATTCACCGACAATTTTTGAACTCATAAAAACGTGTGGAAATAAAATTAGTTACTTACATGTTTCGGCTTCTCCTTATCCATACTTGTCTATGAGTTATATTGCTTGGGAAATAATTCATTTCATTTAAACAATTAGTAGTATTAGTGTAATATGATCGAAATCGAGCTCGCCTACAACTTGGTAGATTAGGCTTGGAATGTGGCAACTAAGGACTAAAGATCAACCTCGAATCCCACCAAGCTAGAACTCGAGGTCAGAACGCCTGCCTTTGAGGAGTAGTGAGTCCGGTGTCGACCTTAGCCTCGAACGAGCTCGAAAAAATATTATTGAGTTAACTAACAGTTTACCGAAATATTCGCGACCGGTCGGATATTGCGGCGGGAATATCGGCACGTATCAGAAAGGAACCGGCAATCAGCGAATCAAGAGATTTTTACCTTTTATGGAAATGTACCTAGAGTAGAACTCCTTTACTATAAAAAGGGGGTCTGATAATTCATTCAACACATTATAACACACATCCCAAAGCAATATATTATTATTCTCTTTAAGTTCTTATTATTCTCTTGTTGTTCTGTTCTCATATCAATTAAAATATTTTTGGCTCGAGGGTGGCTAACCTTCTAGGGCTAAGATTGTTCAACTTGTGTGATTAGCATTTACTTTTCCATTACTTATTCCAATTGCAATCTAATTTATCGTTATGTATCAAGTGAAATCACGTATCCTTAAAACCATTTACAAATTCAATTGTTATTCGATTTTGAGGGTAAACAATTAGATTGGTTGATTTCCTTAGGAGTATGAAGTCTAAATATTAAAAAGAAGATTTTAAGTTCTATATGCGGATAATATTTAATTATTACTAGATTAAGTTAATAATAACTTGCAACAATAGGTAGTAATTCCCAACAAATATGAGATTGGAAATCTGAAAAATAAAATGATTTTCTTGATATAACCAATTAAACTCTGCTAATAGCATAAGTATTTTCTACACAATCGATATATATCACTTAAATTCTTTAAAAAATAATTAACGAAAACTGAGTTGGGGAGTGAAGGTAGATAAGATGGTGCTTTGAGTGACTAAAATCTGCGGATATTGATCAGCTTTTCCCTTTGAAATTATTAATAGACAAATATATCAACTTGATAAAAATATACGAGCAAAACTGATTCTAATATTGTTGATTATTATTATTATTATTATTATTAATAATAATATTATTATTATTATTATTATTATTATTATTATTATCATCTAAGCTCGATACTCAACCTTAATGCGTGCTCAAACAAACCTTTAAATATAAGATTTAACTAGGTTTTTAAAATTTAAAAGTTTTATATTTGTGCTCGTTAATAAATGAAGAGCTATTTAATTTCCGTCGGTGTATTTGTTCTTTTATAGGGCACTTGGAACCTACCAATGCTCTGCCCTACCACTTGAATATACATATACTCTGCACGATCACTTAAAACCTCACTTAAAACCTATTGTGTTCTACACTAGAATTTACCCGTGCTCTGCACGATACTTGTAACCTATTCGTACTCTACACGATCAGTTGATCGAAAAGCTCTTGATTGACTGTGCCTATCTAGTATGTATTGCTTGGAAAAAGGGTATATATTTAGGTGGTTGTTAAACAATGTCACTCCTAATGTATGTGAGGAATTAATGCGGCGGGTTTAAAGGCGGGTTTTATGAATAACAAAGCCTTGACATGGTCATAGTGAGCGGTAAGATAGTGTCAGCTAGCGTAGTAGGGGAGACTATGTCTAGTAAATTGTTGTAGTTACTCGGTAGAAAATTCCGACACTAGTGCTCACGATTAGTAGAGAATATTTAGGCGAAATTATAGGAGACGTAGCGGGAAGGATTCCGACTGTTGGAAAAATCCTAACTCTAAGCCTCCTTAATCTCGTCTCCAACTCGTAGTCTTCTTAGTTAATAATTTTATGCTAGTTAATTAGTTTAAAATATTGCAATCTTTATAACTTAGGAATTGTTCGAGCTTGTCTTCTTAGCGATATTAAACATTTATACTGAAACCTTAGTTCTTTATGGGATTCGACTCCGAACTTTTAGACCGGATTATATTTGCAGTGACCGTTTATTCTTTTTAGGACTAGAGTTGGACGTGATCAGACACATTTAGTAAACTATATTAACATTAGTATTCAAGAATGAATGGTTTTTTCAATAGAAAAGAATTACCCGCCCCACCAAATTCCATGAAGGGCTTGTTTGGTACGAAAGATATGAAATAATTAATCTCGGGACTAAATTTAAGATGAATTTATTTCATGTTTGGTTGGTAGAAAATTGTGATATAATTAATCCAGTAATTATAGTATTTTTTTATCCCCATAAAAAAATAGAATAACTAATCTCAGAATAACATCTTTCCAACCAAACGACCCCGAGATATGTCAGAATGGAGGGGCTATTTACAGGTCGGAATTAAGTGTCATAATAGACACCTTCATTTATGATGTAATGCCGTGGAGGCTGTCTGAATATTTCCTAGAAACGTTTAGTGTAAGCTTTTCAATGTGATTTAAGTATAAATACGAGGACAAGATCAATCAAAATTGTAACCTAACAACCTTGTTAAGTGTCGAAGTTTTAACAACAGAGGAACAATGAAGGTACCATACATTTATAATCATTTCTTTAGCATCCAAAAAATGAAATGCACAATAAAATTGCAGCTTAATTAATATAGAATTACTGATAATGTTGTACTGCTATTTTCTTGTTAATATAATGCAGCAAAAGGTGGTTCTTAATGTGTCTGTCAATGGATGCAAGCCTCGTCCCAGTATGGAGAAGTTTGTTTTAGGTTGTTTGGTACCTTGTCTAGTTCAAGATGCTACATGTAAAAATAAAGTCATGTCCGTTGCAGCAACTTTACCAGGTAACTAATTAACAATATTATTGGGCTCTTTAGCACCAAAAGCATATATAGTCTGTACGGTCACTTGGAACCTACCCGTGCTCAACATGGCTATTTGGAACTTACCTCAGCACGACCATATTGAAACTATCCGTGCTCTACGAAGCACTTAAAACTTACCCGTGCTCTGTACGACCACTTGAAACCTATTCCTGCTCTACATGACTACTTGGAGACTACTCATGCTCTGTATGGTCACTTGGAACCTATACGTGCTATACACTACCACTTGAAACCAACAAGTGCACGGCACCACCAATTGAATCTACTCGTGCTCTAACCGACACTTAGGACCTTCTTATGCTCTATACGGTCGCTTGGAATTTATTTGTGCTATGCACAACCACTTGAAATCTACCCGTATTCTGTACAATAGTTGGAACCTACTCGTACTCTACACGGCCATAATTGGAGCATGCTTGTGGTCTACAATGCACTTGGAGAACCTACTTGTGCTCTGCACGGCCACTCAAAACCTACTCATGCTCTGTATGGCCATTTGAAACCTACTCGTACTCATCATGGTAACTCGAATCCTACATGCGCCCAGCACGACCACCTCGAATCTATCCATTCTCTACACGGTACTAGGAACCTACATGTGCTCAGCACGGCTATTTAAAACCTACTCATTCTCTGCAAGATCACGTCTTGGAACCTATCCGTGTTCGATATTGCCACTTGGAACCTCCTTGTGCTCTACACGGTACCTTGAACATACATGTTCTCTACACGGTACTTGGGACCTCCCCATGCTCTTCAAGGTACTTGGAACCTACTCTTGCTCTATACGATCACTTAGAACCTAGTCGTGCTCTACACGACACTTGGAATCTACCCATGCTCTACATGACACTTGGAACCTACCTGTGTTATGTACTGCCACTTGGAACTCACCCGTGCTCCACAAGACATTTGGAACATAGCCGTGCATATCATGACCACTTGAAAATTAACCGTGATCTGCATGGCCATTTGGAACCTACTCATGCTCTACACGGTTATTTGGAATGTACCTGTGCCCTACATAGCTACTTAGGATATTTTGGAGAGAAATCAAAGTATGACTATATTATTAATAAGCAAGACCCGATCCGAAATTGGTCAAATTTCAATCATCTTGTTTAATCCATTTTTATTTTCACTAGTTTTTTTATTTGAAAAATATACTATATTAATTAAAGGCACGTGTGGACTTTATGAACATATAAGAAGTTATTTAATGAATTTATATTTTGAAAGACTTATATAGCATAAAATAGGGATAAATGTAAGATTTCGGGTGCTA
Source organism: Nicotiana otophora (assembly GCA_000715115.1). Classification (NCBI taxonomy): domain Eukaryota; kingdom Viridiplantae; phylum Streptophyta; class Magnoliopsida; order Solanales; family Solanaceae; genus Nicotiana; species Nicotiana otophora. Next base: position 106,632 of record AWOL01S0026053.1, on the reverse strand, counting down.
ATGTTTAAAAGAATATAATATATTAATTAAAGTGTGTTGAAAAATAATAAGTAAATTTAAAAAATGAACCTTAGAATTGGCGTAACCTATTAATTACTTTAAATAAACTAAAAATTGTAAATATCTGTAAAATTTTAAGTTTTTTTATTTGTGTAGATGGCATTTGCACATCGTAGATGGATGTATAATAGAAATCATCCTAATCGTGTAGGGGTTAAGGGATGAATTTAAAGAAGGGGTTACTAGATTTATTTCTAAGACAAAGACACTTTATGATTTTCGTATTGAAGGAATGATTAGGTGCCCTCAAGCATGTTAAGTTATTGGGAGAAGATGTTGCTACATGTCATCTTTTTAAAAAGGAATTTATGGAAAATTATTATGTGTGGACTGCTCATGGGGAGAATTTTGATAGCGTAAATGATGTTGATTTTCATAATTCTTTTGGTGGTGAGGAGGATAGTCCCGTAGTGGAGAATAATGTTAAAAATTCTAGATCCAATGACATGATGAGGGATGCCTTTGAAATGTTTTTGGGGGATCAATCTGAATCAAATGATGAGGCTAGGAAGTTCTTCAAAGAGTTAGAGAAAGCTAGTTGTCCGTTGTATGAAGGCTCAGTGCATTCCAAGTTGTCTGTTGTTGTTCGATTACTTCAGATTAAGTGGGATAATTCTATTTCTCAATCGGGCATGAATTCTATCATTGGGCTTATGAATGAACTTAATCCGATTAGCATTGACCTACCCAAAGATTTTTACACTGCAAAAAAATGGTTTTTAAGTTGGGTCTTTCAACAGAGAGGATTCATTGCTGTGAGAATGGTTGCATGTTATTTTATAAGTAAGATGCATCTCTAGCGAACTACAAATTTAGTAACAAGCCTCGTTACAACAAGGATGCCACAAATGATAAAAAGAAGAAGATCCCGGTGACGGCGATGCACTACTTACCCCTTATACCAAGGTTAAAGAGGTTGTATGCATCAATGAGCTTTGCTCCTTATATGAGATGTCATTATGAGCATAGAAGGCCAGATAGTTTTATATATCATCCTTCAAATGGAGAAGCATGTAAGCATTTCGATAGGGTGTTCCCGGACTTTGCTAGTAAACCAAAAAATATTAGGTTGAGATTATGAGCTGATGGATTCACTCCATTGCAGTCTCTGCTGCATCATATTCATGTTGGTCGGTGTTTGTTACACCGTATAATCTTCCACCTGAGTTATGTATGACAAGTCCATATTTATTTCTAACTTGTATTGTTCCAGGTCCACGAAATCCAAAAAAGTTGATTGATATTAACATGCAGCCTTTGATTGATGAGTTGAAGTTATTGTGGTATCAAGGCGTGGAAACATATGATGTATCAACTAAGCAAAATTTTAGATTGCGTGCTGCTTTGATGTGGACTATAAATAATTTTTCTGCTTATGGAATGATGTCCGGGTGGTCGGCTGCTGGAGAGATAGCTTGTCCGACTTGTATGGAAGATACAAAGGCATTCACTTTGAAACATAGAGGTAAGAACACATTGTTTGACTGCCGTCGCCGCTTCTTGCCAATGGATCATGAGTTCCGGAGAAATACTAGTGCATTTATGAAGAACAAAATTGATTATGAGGAGCCACCATCCATCTTGTCTCCAGAAGAGATTTGGAACAGAGTTAGGGATCTACCTAAGGTAATAGAGTATCCCTTGGCTAATAAGATACCTGGTTATGGTGTTACACACAACTGGACTAAACAGAGCATATTCTGGGAGTTACCTTATTGGAAGCACAATCTTCTTCGGCATAATCTTGATGTCATGCATATCGAGAAGAACTTTTTTGACAGATTGTTTAATAATGTGATGGATGTCAATAACAAGACAAAGGATAACTTGAAGTCCTAGATGGACTTAAAGGAATATTGTAGGCGAAGTGAGTGTACTTGACATATTTGAACAACAAGATTCAGAAATCCAAGGCCAGTTTCACCTTCGCCTTGGAGGAAAGAAGAGAGATTTGTGATTGGGTTAATAATTTGAGTATGCCTGGTGGGTATGCATCAAATCTGTCTAGGTGTGTTGACATGAAAGAAGGAAAGTTGACGTCTATGAAAAGCCAAATTGTTACATTTTCATAGAATCTTTGATGCATGTTGCATTTAATGCATTGCCTGATAGAATATGGAAGCCCATCACAGAGGTAAGCTTATTTTTCAAGGAGTTATGTTCTAGAACCTTGAGGGTGGAGAACCTAACTTACATGGAGAATAACATTCGCGTAACTCTAAACAAGTTAGCGAAAATTTTTCATCTTGGTTTTTTTGACGTGACGGAATATCTTCCAATTCACCTTGCACAAGAGGAATGGCTTGAAGGGCCAGTTCAATGCAAATGGATATATCCATTTGAGAGGTAATTAATGACTTTTAATCATTAATTCTTATGTGTTTCATTTTTACATTATTCCATCTAAAAATTCTTATGTGTTTGACTACCATCGCCGCTTCTTACTAGTGGAACACCCCTGAGTGGAAGAAGAAGAGTGAACATGCAAAGTTAAACAGAGCTTCTACTAAGGGTGGAGCTTTGCATACTAGAGAATCTATCAGTTTTGCAGCCCATTGTTTAAGATTGGTAATTTCATTATAAAGTATTCTTAGTTTTACAAGTATGCAAATTAAACATATATATATATATATATAAAATTACTTTTTAATTTTCAGAAAAAGAAACGTGGGGGAGATGTGACTTATGCTGAGGTCTTTGCGAAGACCCATAAAAGAAGAAGTAGGACGGAACAAGAGAAGGATGGGTCGAACCGCATGCTTCAGAGACATTTGTATGATCCCAACTCCAACACTATATTATTTTTCCCTCTTGGTTTATTTTATTTATATAATGTGTATTATTGTATTTCAGGACAAGTATCATATTGATCTTGATGTATGGCGACAAACTCATCCTGAAGGAACTCAGCCGGCCCCGAAGGAGATTATTGCAATTTGGACACAGACGGCAGGTGGCGTGAATAAAGGTATAGATATTTTGTAATTATCTATTTTGGTATTAGTTTGAAAGTTGTGTGTTTTTTTTCTTACTCATTTTACTTTCTTTTCTTTATTTCTCGTGAAAATAACTAAAGGTCGAGTCTACGGGATTGGAGTACAGCCATCCTCCAGTCGTCCAGCATTATTATTCGCTGGTGTAATGACCCGACCGGTCGTTTTGAGTTCTAGCGCATTGCTTGACAGTTTGAGGCCTTGGGTAGCTTCACTTCATGTTTTATGACTTGTACGCGTAGTCAGAATCGAATTTCGGGAAGTTCAGAGTTGATTCTGATGGAAAATTCTAATTTCGGAAGCTTTAAGTTGGAAGAATTGACTAAGGTTTGACTTTTGAGTAAACGACCTCGGAATCAGGATTTGAAGGCTCCAATAGGTTCGTATGATGATTTCGGACTTGTGCGTAGGTTCGGGTTGAGTATCGGATCGCCCGGGAGCATTCCAGCGCTTATTATGGAAAGTTGACATTTTGAAGGTTTTAGAATTTCCTAAGTTTGGTTTGAGGTGAAATTTGGTGATATCGATATCTGTTTGGGGTTCCGAGAAAGGGATTTGTGAATCGCGTTCGCGGAGGCAGATTCGCGTTCGCGAAGAAGAAATTAATGCTGCATAGGGCTGACTTTGGAAACTCATATCTTGCAATTTACTAGGAATATGGAGATGATCCAAATATAAAAGTTGTAGCCCTTGGTGTCTAGTTTTCAGAAAGTCAAACTATTTATCATTTGGAATTTTGTAAAAACTGTTATGACTATTATACTAGAGGTTGTTTGGAGGAGTTGGGCAGCTTGTTCTTCGTGATCGCGATAGGTTTTCCGCGATCGCGAAAGGCAATTTTGAGCTGAGAAAAGTTGTGCTTCACGATCGCGAAGTATTTTTCGCGATCACGAAGGGTAAATACCTGGGCAGAAGCTATATTTCGGGGGTTTCGGCCATTTTATCATATTTGGAGCTATGAAGCTCGGATTGAAGCGATTTTTGAAGCAATTTTCGCCACATGGATTAGAGTAAGTGTTCTCTACTCGATTTTGATTATATTTCATGAATCTATCCTAGTTTTTGGTATTTAGTTGATGTTTTAAAAAGAGAAATTGAGGTTTTTTGTCTAAAGTTTCATAGAGTGAATTTTTGAGTTTTGAACGTCGATTTGGAGTCGGATTTGAGTGAAACTAGTATGGTTGGACTCGTAATTGAATGGGTTGTCAAATTTTATGAGTTTTGTTGGGTTCGGGACTCGGGGGCCTGGGGGTTGACTTTATTGACTTTTCGAGCAGAGTTGGAAATTGGTAAGAATTGATTTATTACGAGTTAGAGTATATTTTTATTGGTTTGCACATTGTTTGACTAGTTTTGGAGCGACGGGCATTGGTTTGAGGTGTTAGAGTGGCATTGGAGCCGGTTATGGAACTTCAGAGCGAGGTAAGTCTCATGTCTAACCATGTGAGGGGGAATTTACCTCGTAGGTATTATATTCTTATGTGCTACATGTTGTGGGAGCTACACACGTATGAGGTGACGAGTGTCCGTGCGTATGCTAGAATTCCTGATTATGTCCGGGTAGACTTAGGTTCACGTCATGCTATAATTGTACTATTTGAGTCATCTTTGTTGGTTTAATTCCTTTATTTCGCATTACGACTTGATACTAGACTTGCATAGGGTGATAGACTCGCTATTGTAGAGATGTGACGAGCTACTTGATAATCCACGAAATAATTTGTGCTTCCCTTATGAATTCCTCTCGCATTGTGCATTTTCATCGCAAAGCTTTCCTTAATGTTCATAACTCACATGTTTATTCGTGAGTGGGGTCAAAGTCCCGTTAAAGCTTCTTACTCTAATGGGATCTGGCCGATCTCCTGGCATGATTATGTACCACTCTTATGGGAGCGGGTCGTTCGCCTAGGCAGTATAATAGATGCATGTATGGTTTGTGCCTTTCGACCCTCGACAGTGTACACATTATTATGGGATCGGTCCGTATGCCTCGACATTTCTATAAAATACTCTTATGGGAGCGGGTTGTTCGCCTTGGCAGCATCGTGTATAATATTTGACAAGAAACCAGTGTATCCGTGTGTTTTCTTGATTTGAGTTGTGATGACCTATCTGGTGAGGTCCATTTCATATATATTTTGGTTGAGGAAGTAACTGATAATTGAGAGCTTGAATTTACTGTTCATAGGAGGATTGTACCACGTACCTATATTTGCTTATTACCCTACCATATATTTGTTTACTGTATTTGAGTTATCTGACCACTAGTAAGTGTCGATGTCGACCCATCGTCATTACTTCTCCGGGGTTAGGCTAGATACTTATTGGGTACGTGTTGATTTACGTACTCATGTTACACTTGATGCACTTATTGTGCATATATATATATATATATATATATATATATATATATATGTTTGATGGTCTTTTTGACGCAAATGCGTGGCTGTTACATGGACTTTATGGTGAGTTGCATTCCATCTTACGATCCGCAGCATACAGAGTCTCTATCAGAGTTATTTATATTCTCCTGTCTAACTTGTATTCCAGACAGATGTTATATTATTATTATACTCCTTAGTAGATACTCATGCACTTGTGACACCGGATTTTGGGGGTTCCTACTGGATGATCATTATTGTAGTTCACGTAATTATTATCATTTCACCTTGTAATTTATATTTTATACGGAAATTAGAAAATAAAATCACGGGTTTTCTACGAGTACCAGATTTTAATCTACTTATTTAATGGTATTCATGATTTCGAAAATAATAAAATTAGTAACTAAGTTGATTAATCACCGTTGGCTTGCCTGACGGTGGCATTAGGTACCATCACAACCTACAGTAGATTTTGGGTCGTGAAAACTGGTGCATCAGTTTCCCAAGAAGACATGAAAGTTATGCTTCAAAGAATGGATCATGTCGCAAGAATGGAACTCAACTCATGCTTTGATCCAAAAATTGTTAAAAAGGAAAAGCAAGAAAGGCAGTCAAGCTGCAATGGAGTCTGAGTCTGACTAGGATTAGCTATTTGAATGTTTTAGAGTTGAAGTTAGAGACATGTTTAATTTATGAATTTGATTTAGTATTTTGATAATTGGTTGATCAAAATTAATGTTGTTTGATTAGTTTGTTGGATTGTTATAAATATTAAAGTTTGTTTTGTAGTAAATATTGGATTTGGATATATTATACTAGGTGTTTGTTAGCTTGTTAGGTGTTTGGTTGGCTATTTTATTTGGCATGTGGTTTAATTAAAAATACAGCAGAATTCTGCTAAAACTTTTCATATTTGCGACTGAATTAGTTGCAAATTTCTTCAGAAATTACCCAGATTTGTCACTGATTTGGTCGCAAATTGAGAATTTCTGAATTGTTTTAATTAAAATTCAAATGCGTCCTTTATTTTTCAGTTTGCGATGGAATCCGTCGGAAATTTTCGACTAGTTCGGTCATAAATATTTTGCGACCACGTGTTTTCCGACCGACCTTTTTCGATCGAAAATCCGTCGTATAAACATGATTTCTTACCGATTTGCGATTGATTTGACGGTCAGAAATTGGCTTTTTTCTAATAGTGTATGGATATTATATAGCCCATCTTCCCTTACGAGTGCATTTTCAAGGATCTAATACGAGTACGATAACATTTTAAAGAGTCCACACAATACATAGTGAAATTCAAAAATAGTCAGATTTACGAGTGGTAATTGAAAAATAGTCATAGTTTCAAAAGTAATCGAAATTTAGCCACTTCTCATGTAAAGATAAATCTAAATAAAAACACTATTCAAAATTCAGAAAATATTCAAGCATAATATACTGGAGTTCGAATTTTTTATATGTGAACTTCCAGCATAATATACTGGAGTTCCAGCATAATATGTTGGAAGTTCATACACAGGTGCTCCAATCTCTAATATATTATGCTGGAACTTTCCATGTGCTGGATTCCAGCATAATATGCTGGAAGTTCAAACACAGGTGCTCCAATCTCCAGTATATTATGCTGGAACTTTCTGTGTGCTGGAATTTCAGTATAATATGCTGGAAGTTCATACACAGGTGCATTAATCTCTAGTATATTATGGAGCACATGTGAACTTCCAGCATAATATGTTGGAAGTTCAAACACAGGTGCTCCAATCTCTAGTATATTATGCTGGAACTTTTCGTATGCTGGAACTTTCCGTATGCTGGAAGTTCATACACAGGTGCATTAATCTCTAGTATATTATGGAGCACATGTGAACTTCCAGCATAATATGTTGGAAGTTCAAACACAGGTGCTCCAATCTCTAGTATATTATGCTGGAACTTTTCGTATGCTGGAACTTTCCGTATGCTGGAAGTTCATACACAGGTGCTCCAATCTCCAGTATATTATGCTGGACCTTTCCGTGTGCTGGATTCCAGCATAATATGTTGGAAGTTCAAACACAGGTGCTCCAATCTCTAGTATATTATGCTGGAACTTTCCGTATGCTGGAATTCCAACATAATATGTTGGAAGTTTATACACAGGTGCATTAATCTCCAATATACTATCTTAAAACTTTCCGTGTTGTAGCAAAATAATGGCTATTTTTCAATTACTTGTAGGAAAACTAGCTAGCCGGTACTATTTTCACCACAATACAACATATAGTCCATCTTCCCTTATGATAGTAAACGTAAGGCACAAACTTCACCAAATATAAGGGGTGAAATTCAAAAATAGCCAGATTTACAAGTGGTAATTGAAAAATAGCCACAGTTTCAAAAGTAATCGAAATTTAGCTACTTTTTATGTAAAGATAAATTTGAACGAAAACATTGTTCAAAATTCAGAAAATACTCCAGCATAATATACTAGAGTTCGAATTTTTTGCATGTGAACTTCCAGTATAATATACTAAAGTTCTAGTATATTATGCTGGAACTCTAGTATATTAAGCTGGAACTCCAGTATATTATGCTGGAGTTCCAGTAATATACTGGTCGAGCATAATATATTGGAAGTTCATACACATGTGCTCCAATCTCCAATATATTATGTTGGAACTTTCTGTGTGCTGGAGTTCCAGCATAATATGTTGGAAGTTCATACACATGCGCATCAATCTCCAGTATATTATGCTAGAACTTGTTGCAATAAAATAGTGATTATTTTTCAATAAATTTGTAAATACCGGCTATATTTTAATTATCAATCCGAAAACTGGCTAACCCGGCTAACCCGTACTATTTTTACAAATGTAAGAGTCCACACATTTATGTTTCTCGTTTGGAGCAAGTTTGATCAATTTTTCAAGTTCAGCTTATTTCGAACGTACAAGCAAGCTACTGTACGAAATTGTAGCAGAATAATTAATGAGATGCATACATACACGAATATACATAAATCCATAATTACATATTTGCACCTTTCTTTACTATTTTAACTAGTATACAGTATTACGTATCTGACTTCTCATTTATTGTAAGCTAAACAATAAAAGAATATCTTTCACTTCTATATACAACTTTAGCTCCTCTGCACTGTATCTTTTTCCTATACCTCTATTCAAATCCCACAAGTTCTTGCCAAAAATAAAAAATAAAAAATAAAAAATTAAATCTTCCTTTTGTTGAAAAAATTAAAATTTTAACCCAACAAATTGCTAAAATTAACTTTAGACCCCACGATTAATCATCTCCATGTACTGCTGTAACGACTGTTCTCTCTGTAACCTCATTTCTTCATTGAACTTCGTTATAAACGCTTCCACTCGCCGGTTCAACTCGTCCTGACTCGGCGACGGTTCAAGTATGGTTTTCCTCTTGTTTTCAGTTTGATGAACCGGGGATTGACTTCCGTGATTCTGCTGCCACGTGTTCAGGTGCCTCGTGAGCGGCACGTGACGACCCTCTGTTATCTTCTTCCATGTACTCTCTAATGTCTCATGTCTCTTCACCCTCGCTACTCTCAGTGATTTAACCCCTGTAATTCCAATTATTTACAGAATTAACCTTAAAAGTCTTTAAACTAACAAAAGAAAAATTATATTTTTAAAATATATGAGTTAAACATACAACTATAATATTTATATAACAAAAAATAAAAAAAAATTAAATAAATATAAAAAGGTATATGATTCATTTGTACATATTAATAAGAAAATAATATTTTTCTGTTTCAATTCAAATGATACTCTCATTATTAGTTCGTTTAAAAAAAATACACTTCTATAATTAAAAATAATTTAACTTTAAATTTTTTATTTTACCTATTTTATTTATAATGATAAACTTTTATAATCATATAAATATTACAGCACATAAAATTTTTACCCCTTAAACTTTTAGAAACATAAGTTTCAATTTATTTTTTTTTAAACTCCGTACCGTACTTTATCTAAATTGAAATTTTTTAAGGAGTATTACACAAAATGGAAAGATATGAAAGAGTAGTAAATACGAGTATAAATTTTTGAATCGTTTCTAAAAATATATTACACACTCTCTCAGATTAGATGGGATATTTTTCTTTTTAATCTGTTTAAAATAAATAATATATTTTTAAATTTAAAAATAAATTAACTTTAAACTCTTTATTTTATCTTTTTTATGCTGAATGAGAAATTTTTATAATCATATAAATATCATTTCTCCATAAAATTTTTAACTCTTAAATTTTAAGACAATAAGTTATAAAAATCTTTTTTTTTTCTCTTAAACCCGTCAAACTAACTAATCTAAATTGAATAAATTGAAACGGACGCAGTAGGTTTTTGAGAAATGTATATTTGTTACCTTCAGGATTCATTCTCGTAAGCGGTTTCCGGTTACCGAACCGGGAAGAAACCAGCGGTTTCTCCGTCGCTAGCTGTTGAAGCAGCTCCGTTTCCACTTCAGGCAACGGCGTAACAACGGAATTCGAAATCACAACCTCATCACCATTTTCAGCTTCAACCACCTGCTCCGGTTCAATATTTACCGGCTCAGGTTTCACCTCAAACACCTCCGATTCATGTACCGGTTCAGGCGTTAACTCAGACATCTCCGGTTCACTCATGTTAACGTTTGCCTGGGAAATTGCTATCAAATCTGAGGGCGGAGTTGATCTGGCAGAAATCAACGGCTGTGATTGATCGCTAGAATGTTCCTTACGGTGTGACCGAGAAGTAGCGGCGATGATGATGATTATACAGTTGAGTAAAACGTAGAGGTAAGGAGGCTTGAGCCAACTGGAAATAAAGCTGCTCCAAATCGTAGGGAATTCATATAAAATTAATGGAACAGAGGCTTTAATTACCATAGCTGAAGATACTGCACCAATTGAAATTAGCAGAACTTTCATTGATAACATTAAGTTGCTCGTTGATGGTGCCATTTTCGTAAATTCTTGGCTATGTGGTGTAATTTTGCAAGCTGAAATGGTTGTTATTTGAGAATTGAGAGTGAAGAAGAGGAGAAAGAAGATGGAAGTACGGACTGCAGAGAAGTGTTGAGAGAGAGAGAGGAGTATAAATAAGAGATGGAGGGCTGAGGACGCGTATTTGTGGGATAAGATGAAATCTGAGCCGTTCGATTAGGTAAAAGAAAGTAGGCAAGACGAGTTTGGCTTCTTTCTTTTTTCGTTTTTTTGGGTTTTTTAGTTTTCCCATTTGGTATATATTTGAAAGGACGGATGCTCATAATTTTTGAAATAAAAATATATATGTAAAAATTTACTAAAATTTTAATAAATCTTATAATAGAACTTGTATTTTTAACAATACAATGAATTTTTTAAGTAAATACTAACTCTTAGAATTCTTTTTTGACTAAATTACCCTTAATTTTAATTTGTATATTGTTAACTTGACACAATATATAAATAAAGACAAAATTAAAAATTTAAGTGACATTTTGGTCTTTGGCACACCCTTAAGTAAATACTAACTCTTAGAATTCTTTTTTGACTAAATTACCCTTAATTTTAATTTGTATATTGTTAACTTGACACAATATATAAATAAAGACAAAATTAAAAATTTAAGTGACATTTTGGTCTTTGGCACACCCTTAAGTAAATACTAACTCTTAGAATTCTTTTTTGACTAAATTACCCTTAATTTTAATTTGTATATTGTTAACTTGACACAATATATAAATAAAGACAAAATTAAAAATTTAAGTGACATTTTGGTCTTTGGCACACCCTTAAGTAAATACTAACTCTTAGAATTCTTTTTTGACTAAATTACCCTTAATTTTAATTTGTATATTGTTAACTTGACACAATATATAAATAAAGACAAAATTAAAAATTTAAGTTAATTCATTCTTGATTATTAAAAATGATACTTATTTTGAACTAAATTAAAAGGACAAATAAGTTACTTATAAAGAACCGGAAAGAGTACTATTTTTGGGACACTATTAATTGAAATTCACCTCAAAAATTTTCACTTTGAATATAAAGTGTTTCGATTAAAGACAACTTCATGCGTATATAGTGTGACAATGTTTAACAATGAGTTTGAGTTTGAGTTTGACTTTGAACTGAGAGGGAGTAGAGTTGGCACGAAGCAATTATGGTAGTTGATTAAGGATAATTATTACTTGTATATTACTTCATGAATGGAATTTGGGGTACTAATATTTTTTATTACTAATAATATAGCTTACGTACTGTGACACGATCCAAAATTTATAAAGGTCGTGATGGTGCCGGACACCACTATCAGGCAAGCCAACAATAAATACTTAAATGTGTTCTCATTTTTGTTACTTTTGAAATCATATTTTCCTTCAATTTAAATCGCAAAAGATGAAGTTTACAAAAACAAATAATAATATCTTTAAAACTTCCAATACAGCACAACCCATAATCCTCCCAAAACCCGGTGTCACAAGTGCATGAGCATTAACTAGGAATGTAGAATAAAATATAACAGCTGTCCGGAATACAAATTGGACAGGAAAAATGTAAGTACTCCGAGGGAGACTCTGTTGGCTGCGGATCGCCGTATAGAATGCAGCTCACCTAAGTTCCCGCCATAATCGCGCCCCTACGCCCACAAGGCCGTAAAACATACGTGTACATGCACAAAAATGTGCATCAAGTGTAGCATGAGTACGTAAATCAACGCGTACCCAGTAAGTATCCCACCTAACCTCGAAGAAGTAGTAATGAGGGGTCGACTCGGACACTTACTATGGGCTATAATTAATATATCAATGATATGATTAAGCATGGATCACGTAGAACGGCTGTAAGCCCGATATCATGAAGTAAGTAAATAATTCTTTTGTTAACAAGAAGTTTTTTCCCAAATTCATGTTTCATCATTTTAACAGTTTATATCTCAGTCCAATGAGGCAATATCAATTATTATAATTTCCGATACAATCATGCTCAAGTCATGCCGAGGTCGTACGACCCGATCCAACAATAAAAATAAACTGTGCACTACCGAGGGTCGAACGACACGAACCATAGATGCATCTATAAATTTTTCCGCTTGCGAATCATACATGCGACGCGGTCCCCGCTCGCGAATCAGACATACGACGCAGTCAAATATAAATTTAAGAAAATACCCCGCTCGCGAATCATACCTGCGACGCGACCAAATATAAGTTTAACATCTAAATCATATTTCTTTCTTGATTCTTTTTAAAATAATGGAAATTCAACTTGAAACTTTTTTAAGGAAATTACACCGCTCGCGAATTATACATGCGACGCGGTTACACATAGATTTCTTAAGCTATTATAATATTCCTCAATTCTTTTCGAAATTTCGAAGTTCAAATGAAACCTTTTAAATCTTAAATTCTTCAAATTTCCATTCTTTCAAGACAATTACTACTCAAGCTCAATCTTGCTTGTTCTCAAGGCAAACAATAACATAAATCGACAGCAATGTCAACAAGGCATGATGTAAACCTAGACTACCCGGACATAGGCATAACTAGTAGCTACGTACGAACTCTCGTCACCCCGTGCATACGTAGCCCCCATAATTAGAAGTATATATTAATTTATTTCACTTATGGAGTTAATTCCCTCTTATAAGGTTAGAAATGAGACTTACCTCGCTCTAAAGTTCCATAACCGGCTTCCGAGTCCTTCAAACAACTTGAATCGATGCACCACGCTCCAAAACTAGCCAATAATTATACAAACCCATTAATATATACTCAAATACTCAATATAATCTAATTTATAACAAATTCTAACCCCGACCGAAAAGTCGATAAAATTGCCCTCGGGCTCACGTGCCCGGATTCCGAAAATTTTCGAAGTTAATCATTACCCATAACCTTATGAACTCAAATATATAATTTATTCTCAGTTCCATGCCCAAATTCGTGGTCAAAATCTAAAAATACCAAATTCTAGGTCTTCTACCAAAACCCCCATAATTTATACTAATTTCCATGTTTAAATCCTTATACAAATCATGTATTTAACTTATAATAAGTGGGAATCACTTACCTTGAGTTGCTTGCTAAAACTCTCCCCTTGAAGTTCTTCAAAATCGCCCAAACCAAATAAAAATAGGAGAAAAAAATAGGCCAAATCCCGTTTTAAAGAAACCCCACTGCCCATCGACATTTTCGTACCTGCGGCTCTTAGACCGCTTCTGCGCATCCGCTTCTGCGGAACTCCATCCGCACCTGCGGCCCTTGCCGCTTCTGCGGCTACTGATATCCCACTTGCGCCATCGCAGGTGCTCAAATTCCTTCCGCTTTTGCGGTTCTCAGCAGACTTGTCTCCTTCCGCTTATGCGAGCCATCTCCCGCACCTGCGGGCTCGCACCTGCGACCCTCTTCACGCAGGTACGGTTACACCAGATGCCCAGCTTCTTCAGCTCTTCCTCACATTCAAATTCGATCCGTTAACCATCCGAAATTCACCAGAGGACCCCGGGACCCCGTTCAATCATACCAACCAGTCCAATAACATAATACGGACCTGCTCGAGGCCTCAAATCATATCAAACAATATCGAAATTATGAATCGCACCCAATTTAAGGTTAATGAACTTTAGAACTTCAAACTTCTATATTCAATGCCGAAACCCATCAAATCACGTCCGATTGACCTCAAATTTTGCACATAAGTTACATTCGACCTTACGAACCTATTCCAACTTTCGAAATCGGAATCCGACCACGATATCAAAAAGTCCACTTCCGGTCAAACTTCTCAAAAACCTTCAAATTCCTAACTTTCGCCAAACGACTCCAAAATGACCTACGGACCTCCAAATCCACTTTCGGACGCACTCCCAATACAGGAATGATCGTACGGAGCTATTCTCAGACTCAAAATTTCAAACGGACATCGATAACATTGAAATGCACTTCAACCCAAATTTATGGAATTCTTCCAAAATGCTAACTTCCACAATAGGTGTCGAAACACTCCCAGGTCATCCAAAATTTGACACGGACATACGTCCAAGTCCAAAATCATCATACGAACCTGCTGGAACCTTCAAATCCCGATTCCGAGGTCATTTAATCATAAATCTAACCTTAGTCAATTCTTCCAACTTAAAGCTTCAGAAATGAGAATTTTCTTTCTAAATCAACTTGGAACTCCCTGAATCTCAATTCCGACTACTCGTACAAGTCATAATACCTGAAGTGAAGTTGCTCATGGCCTCAAACTGTTGAACGACGCGCTAGAGCTCAAAACGACCGGTCGGATCGTTACATACTGTATCAAATCATGGCATATAATTGTTATTTAGATGATATGATAACACTAATAAACTGCTATAAAGTTAAATTTGTATAGAATAAAATGATCATATAAAAATTTCATTTATTTTACTTATTGATCTCCTAGATTATTTTACTATCTTCTCTAAGAAAAGTCATACAAGTAAAATAATATTGGTGAAGACAAAATCAAATTTCCCTTTTTCTTTTGAGTGAGGTTAGGCGGATAGTGTCAATATGCATATAACTCCAGAAGATTCCTTTGTGCGTGCTTGTGTGGGACAGTCATCAAATTTTCTAGAGAAAAGAAATGGGAGATGTTGGATTTAATTCTTTAGCGTTTAGAGTGAAAACGATGTTCTGATACTTCTCTGTCAAATAAGATTTGAACTTTGTATGTTGAGTATATTTATTTATATTTTCTAACTCTGTTTAACATGTAAATATTGTATGTATCTTCCAATAGATTAGTTATTTCAATTTTTCTTTATTTGCATGAGAAGTTGAGGACCTTGACTCTTGGGGAAGAGATTTTTCCTAGTTGGTTCGTGTTGTTATTTGTTGAAGAAATATATATTTTTAGCTGCTATTAAAAATAATAATCAATAAAATTTATATATTTTTTGACTAACAAATATAATTAGTTTCAATTTAAATCACATACGTGCGCATTATTTAAATGTACGTTAAGTGGGCGGAAGCTGTGTACGATGATTTGGAAGCCGGTCCTATGGCTGCGCCGATGTTATATGGACCGACTTGTGGTTGGCTGCTCCCTTGCCGACAAATTTGTCTTTTCCTACATTGGTCAAACAAAATTGGAGTACTAGTTTTACCTTTCTCCCAATATTGACATAATTTGGCTGAATGTAATGCTTAAGAAATTATAGATTTTCTTGACTCATATGATAAACATGGATAAAAAGGGCAACATGCTGAACAAAGTATTCCGTGTTCATCTAAGGTTCGGGGAAGGGCGACAACTTTAAAAGATGTGATATATATAATCTATCCTAATGCAAATATTAGTTGCTACTTCTGCGGTACGAACCTGTGACATATATGTCATACGAAAATAACTTTACAAATGCTCTAAGGCTCCCATTCATATGATAAACATTAGAAATATTTTTGTACCAAATAATTTATATGTGTATTTTGCGTGAACTATAAATGTTATTCCCTCTGGTCCATAATAAGTGGCTTTTAGGCCTTTGGCACACCCCTTAAGAAAATTATAACTTCTAGAGAAAAACAATTGACTAAATTATTTAACTAAAATTTGCATATTGTTAATTAACTTGACATATTCGAATTTCTATATAAGGGCAAATTTTGAAAAAAATAAAGTTAATTTCTTCTCGATTATGTAAAAGGACACTTAATTTAGACCAAAATATCACTTATTATGAACCGGAGAAAGTAATGTTCATGGTTCGGTTTGTTTCGACTTGTACCTTAAAAAGTCAAATCCATTATTTATAGATTAAAAAGTTGTATTATATTTCATTAGTTAGAGTTTATAAATGTTTGGTAGGAAAAAAAAATGTTTTCTTTGTTGAAAATGGTTCTTTTCTTTATTTAATTGTTGAAAATGATTTTCGAAGGAAAAACAACCACAAAAGAGAAAAACGATTTTTCTCTACAAATACTCAACTAATATCACTGTTTTAATCAACATTTAAACACTATTATCAACTTATAAGTGTCAAAAGTACTTCCGACACGTTTCCTTCGTACTCCGCCATCCACCTTGGACGTACGAATACCATATTTATATAACCGAATCCTTTAATTAAATATTGAACTATGATCTAAACCTGATTTTCCGATATGAGACATATATTTTGACTAAAATATTTGCATGGATTATATTTACCGCTATTCCAAATATACCTGAATAGAATGTCATAACTCTTAACATTATTCTGGATGCTGATTTAATTTCTCCGCCAAATTAGATATTTTATGTATATATTTTTTACAACTGATTTAATATTATTTGCTTGTTTTCATGCTCCGAAAAGGTTGAAAATCTAGTGCACTTAGTTGATATTGTGCTATTTATTCAAAGGACGATGGATCAATTTTCACAAAATACTTTATTTTTTCTCCTTTTTAGCGGTGCACCAATATTCTTATAATCTTACATTCACCTCTAATATTTTGATCGAGGAGAGAAGTAAGAAGTATAGATTGATCCAATCATGTGAAGAAAAAAAAAAGAAATAAAAGTCGAGGTGGGTCAGGGCATGGAGGTCTTACAAATTTGATTAAAAGTTTTAGAAATTTTTTCAGTTGGAGTCAAATAACGAGTAGATCTAGTAAATTCAGAGGAATTATTAAATAGTAAAATTTCAGAGGAAAGAAAATGACTTTTCCTCTGAGTCAATTCAGACAAGCAGTGACCAATGCCCATAACTTTTTTGGTTAAAATGTCAATAATTTTCGTTACTCCATTGAGGAAGCAAAGACTCCTTATTTGCAGTTTTGTGCTTTGCACCGTCCATTTTATGAGTGACTGCCACATCATAGCATGTACATGTACTTGGCTATATTGTAAATTAAAAGATATATACAGTCAAACCTCTCTATAACAAACTCGTTTGTTCCGAATATTTTTGGATATTATAGCGAAGTGTTGAGAACATATATTATAACATAACATAAAAATTGGTTCCGAAAAAGTTTGTCTTTTATAGAAAAGTGTTGTTATATAAGGATGTTGTTATAGAGATGTCTGACTGTACTACTAGTTGCTAGTGTATATATAAGTTTAATTCTTAAAAAAAAATATAACTTTTTTTTTACTACTTCCCATACCCTCTCTTTCAACAATATTCGTTCAAGAAGCTGGAAAGAAAATGAAAATTCAAAACCAATACTCCTAGATGTTTAATTCCTAATAATAATAATAATAATAATAATAATAACCACTTAGCTTTTTCCTTGGCTCAAATAATTGTTACTCCCTTAATTTCTAGAAATACCACAAAAATTGATATAAAGACTTGGAGAGAGGGAGTCGAGGATCTATCGGAAACAATCTCTCTAACTCAGGATAGAAGTAAGGTCTGCATATACACTATCCTTCCCAGACCCTATTAGTAAGATCATACTGAATTATTATTGTTGTCGTCGTATGATATTATCTTAGAAAAACAGACTGAATTCAACCACTGCCCACTAAACGACAACAAACAATTACGTATACTACGACGACCTCAAAGTAGTTGAAATGTGAACAAACGATATAAATAAAAATAAAAAGGATCACAACTGTGGACTTTACAAACTTGGATAAAGGAAAAACGTGTTATAAATATAGTATATTATGGATGTTCATTTAGTACTCCGTTGTAAATAAGCTTCCTGAATAAGCTTATCTATATGAGGCTCCGCCGTATATATATTTATCTATTTATACTCCATTGGAAATAAGTCTCCTGAAGAAACTTATCCTTTCGGTACTCCGTTATGTATAAATATTAAACATGGTAAAAGATTATCTATATCTGGCACAACAGCTTAAAGTAGCAGCTTACACAACAGCTTACACAGCGGCTTGCAGTAGCAGCTTCCTTTCTTCTATAAATAGAGGAGAATTCAGTTCATTATGTACATAAGTTTGAAGTTTGAATAATATATCAATTTCTCTCTATACTTGTCTTTACTTTACTGTCTTTATTTCATAACACGTTATCAACACAAGACTCTGCCATCTCGAGAAAATACTTTGAAAGTATCAGAGGTACGAACTTTCTTTTTCTAAATAATGTCAAATGTTTCTAAACATGAGTTTGTAGCCTTGGATATATCGGGCAAAAGCTACATGTCTTGGGTGCTTGATGCCGAAATTCATCTTGATGCGATGGGTCTGGAAGACACCATCAAATATAAAAATCAGGCATCAAACCAAGACCGTGCCAAAGCAATGATATTCCTACGCCATCACCTTGATGAGGGCCTGAAAATGGAATATCTTACTGTTAAAGATTCAGTCATACTGTGGAATAATTTAAAAGATAGATTTGACCACCTGAAGATGGTCGTTCTTCCACATGCACGTTATGATTGGACCCATCTAAGGCTACAAGATTTTAAATCTATCAGTGAGTATAATTCTGCTATGTTCAGAATTATTTCCCAATTGAAACTATGTGGTGATAATATTACTGATCATGATATGTTGGAGAAAACTTTCACCACTTTTCATGCCTCGAATATGCTCCTGCAGCAGCAATATCGAGAGATGGGATTTAAAAAGTATTCTGAACTTATCTCACATCTTCTTGTAGCCGAGCAACATAATGGGCTATTAATGAAAAACCATGAAAGCCGACCTACTGGTTCATGTCCATTCCCTGAAGTGAATGAGACGAACTTCCACCAAGCTAAGCATGGAAGAGGACGTGGCCCCAGTCGTGGTCATGGCCGTGGTCGGGGAGGAAACTCTAATCGTGGTAATAACAATGCACCAAAGAATCCTCCTCACCACTAGCAGTAGAAAAGGAAGGAACAAAAGCATGAAGCGGTGCAAGCAGCAAAGCCAGAAAATACATGCTATAGATGTGGAGGAAAAGGGCACTGGTCACGTACATGTCGTATGTCAAAACACCTGGTTGAGCTGTATCAAGCCTCTCTGAAGAAGACAGAGAAAAATGTTGAAGCAAATTTTATTTCTAAAGATAATTTAGACTTCATGCATTTAGATGTAGCTGATTATTTTGCACTCCCAAAAGGAGAAACAAGTCATGTGATTGGTAGTGAATCTGTAGAAATATAAATATTTTAATTTTTGTTATTTGCAGTAGATAGTATGGTTATGTAATTGTTATACATAAATAAAAGTTATGCTTTGAAAATGATGTTTACTATCATATTTATTTTGTTTATGTCATTTTGAAGAATATGGATAATCCCCAAATTATGTTTGGATCAAAGACCAATCATGAAGATATTTGTGTAATTGATAGTGGAACAACTCATACTATATTCAAAGATCAAAAATACTTTTCTTATTTGCATAAGGAAAAAGCAAATGTTTCAACAATTTCTTGTAAATTAAGTTTGATTGAAGGCTCCGGAAGAGCTCCTGTATTTCTGTCTAAGGGAACAAAACTTATTTTTGACAATGCATTATTCTCCTCAAAGTCCCGAAGAAACTTGTTGAGTTTTATAGATATCCGCCGAAATGGGTATCATGTTGAGACAATAGATGAAATGAACGTGGAATATCTTTGTATTTCAAAGAATATTTCTGGCCAGAAATGCATTGTAGAAAAGTTATCAACTTTATCTTCTGGCTCATATTATTCAAAGATTAGTACAATTGAAGCACACTCTATCGTAAATCAGAGATTTATTGATTCAAATACTTTTGTGCTTTGGCATGACCGTTTGGGCCATCCTGGATCAATAATGATGAGACGAATTACTGAAAATTCGAGTGGGCATCCATTAAAGAACCTGGAGATTCTTACAAATGATGAATTTTCGTGTGATGCTTGTTGTCAAGGAAAAATGATTACTAGACCATCACAGATGAAGGTTAGCATTGAGTCCCCTACCTTTTTAGAATGTATACATGGGGATATATATGGACCTATTCACCCACCAAATGGGCTGTTTAGATGTTTTATTGTCTAAATAGATGCATCTTCAAGATGGTCTCATATGTGCTTACTATCATCTCGCAACCTGACTTTTGCAAAGTTATTAGCCCAAATAATTCGATTAAGGGCACAATTCTTAGATTATCCTATAAAGGCTATTCACCTTGATAATGTTGGAAAATTGTCATCTCAAGCTTTTGATAATTACTGTCTATCAGTTGGAATAAAAGTTGAACATCCTGTAGCTTATGTTCATACTCAAAATGGCCTTGCAGAGTCATTTATTAAACGGCTTCAATTGATAGCAAAACCACTACTTATGAAAACAAAATTGCCCACTACTGTTCGGGGCCATGCTATCTTGTACGCAACATCACTTATCCATCTCAGACCGACACATTATAATAAATATTCTCCGTCACAATTAGTTTTTGGTCATGACTCAAATATTGTCCATTTATGAATTTTTGGATGTGCTGTATATGTGCCAGTAACACCACCATATTGCAGTAAGATCGGCCCCCAAAGAAGGTTAGGAATATATATTGGGTTTGAGTCACCCTCTATTATTCGCTATCTTGAACTATTGACAGGAGATTTATTTACTGCTCGATTTGCAGATTGTCGATTTGATGAAATAAATTTTTCACAATTAGGGGGAGAGAAAAAGGAAATCAAAAGAGAAATTGTGTGGAAAGTTTCATCATTATCTCACTTTGATCCACGTACCCCTATATGTAATCAGGAGGTCCAGAAGATCATCCATTTACAGAATATAGCAAATCAAATGTCAGACGCATTTACTGATTTGAAAAGGATAACTAAGTCGCATATCCCTACAGAGAATGTGCCTATCCGAATTGATGTCCCAGCAGGACCTTCTACTAGTATGAGAGCTAGTGAACCTAAAGCACGCCTGAAGCGTGGTAGGCCTGTGGGTTCTAAGGATCGAAATCCTAGAAAAAGAAAATCGACAAATGATCAAAATGATATTATGAAGGGATCTCCTGAAGAGACCCAAGATCTGATTAGTTCTGAGATTCCTGAAGAAATCAATGAACCCGAGACTCAAGTAAGTGAGGAAATTTTAATAAGTTCTACTAGTGATGGAATTAATTTAAATCGATCTGATTAGTGGTGGATAATATTTTTGCCTATAATGTTGCGCTTAACATTATGCAAGATAGTGAGAATCTTGAACCCCGATCTGTCGAAGAATGTCGACAAAGATCTGATTGGCCAAAATAGTAAGAGTAAATTCAATCGGAATTGAAGTCACTTGCTAAAAGAGAGGTCTTTAGAGCAGTAGTCCAAACACATGCTGGTATAAAGCCAGTAGGTCATAAATGGGGTTTTGTGCGAAAAAGGAATGCTAAAAATGAAGTTGAAAGATACAAGGCCCGCCTTGTTGCACAAGGATTCTTACAACGACCTGGAGTCGATTATGAAGAAACATATTCACCAGTTATGCATGCCATAACATTTCGATATTTTATCACTTTAGCCTTATGTGAAAGGCTTGAAATACATCTAATGGATGTAATTACAACTTATCTGTACGGGTCACTTGATAATGAAATTTACATGAAAATTCCCGAAGGATTTAAAATGCCTGAAGCATATTCAAAATCTCGAGAAATGTACTCAATCTGATTACAAAGATCTTTGTACAGTTTAAAGCAATCTGGGCACATGTGGTATAATCGCCTCAGTGAATATTTGCTGAAAGAGAGTTACATAAATGATGTTATTTGTCCATATATTTTTATAAAGAAAATGGCTTTAGAATTTGTTATACTTGCTGTTTATGTTGATGACATAAATCTTGTTGGAACTTCAGAAGAGTTTCAAAAGGCAATTGAATATCTTAAGAAAGAATTTTAGATGAAAGATCTTGGAAAGATAAAACTTTGTCTTGGTATGCAAATTGAACATTTAACAGACGAGATCTTTATCCATCAATCTGCCTGTACAGAAAGGGTCTTAAAACGCTTTTACATGGACAAAGCGTACCCATTAAATACACCAATGGTTGTTCGATTACTTGAAGTGAATAAAGATTTGTTCCAACCTCCAGAAGAGGATGGGGAACTCCTTGGTCCCGAAGTACCCTATCTCAGTGCAATTGGTGCACTAATGTATCTTGCTAATGCTACAAGGCCTGACATAGCATTTTCTGTTAATTTACTAGCAATATATAGTTCTTCTCCTACACGGAGATATTGGAACGAGATTAAGCATATATTAAGATATTTAAAGGGAACTCCTGATATGGGTTTGTTTTGTGCTAACAAAGATAGTGCAGATCTTGTTGGTTATGCAGATGCAGGTTATTTATCTGATCCCCATAAAGCTAGATCTCAAACCGGGTATATTTTTACATGTGGAGGTACTATCATATCATGCGCTCCACAAAACAATCTATTGTTGCTACTTCTTCAAATCATGCTGAAATAATAGCTATTCATGAAGCAAGTAGGGAATGCGTATGGTTGAGATCAATAATTCATTTTATTCGAGAAAAATGTGGTTTGGAATGTGAGAAAAGACCCACAATTTTATACGAAGACAATGCTGCATGCATAGCCCAATTGAAGGGAGGATTTATAAAAGGAGATAGAACAAAGCACATTTCACCAAAATTATTCTACACACACGATCTTCAGAAAAATGGTGACATTGATGTGCAATAAATCCGTTCAAGTGACAATCCGGCAGATTTATTCACTAAATCTTTACCAACTTCAATTTTTGAGAAGATGGTATACAAGATTAGAATGCGGAGACTTAAATATTTAAAACAAGGTTTTCATCAGGGGGAGTAAAATACGCTATGTACTTTTTTTTCTTTACTAAGGTTTTTTTCCTACAGGATTTTCCTTATAAGGTTTTTAATGAGGCAGCTAGCAATGCGTATTATTAAATATGTGTACTCTTTTTCCTTCACTAGGATTTTTTCCCACAGGGTTTTTTCCTAGTAAGGTTTTAATGAGGCACATTATCTTTTAATGAATATCCAAGGGGGAGTGTTATAAATATATTATATTATGGATGTTTATTTAGTACTCCGTTGTAAATAAGCTTCCTGAAGAAGCTTATCCATATGAGGCTCCGCCGTAAATATGTTTGTCTATTTAGTACTCCATTGAAAATAAGCCTCCTGATGAAGCTTATCTTTTCGGTACTCCGTTATGGATAAATATTACCCATGGTGGAAGATTATCTATATCTGGCACAATAACTTAAAGTAGCAGCTTACACAGCAGCTTCCTTTCTTCTATAAATAGAGGAGAATTCAGTTCATTATGTACATAAGTTTGAAGTTTGAATAATATATCAGTTTCTCTCTATATTTGTCTTTACTTTACTATCTTTATTTCATAACAAAAGGATCCTTCTCAAAGTGTGGACATGTTAGGAGTTTTTTTCTTTTTTAATGTTCATCCTGATTTATATTAAATAAATGAATGCAATATATATTTATTTTATGTATAAATTTTTGTTACTTAATTATGATTATGTGATACTGATACATCCTCTCATTTTAGTTTGTAACCCTTAAATTTAAATTGCCTTATTTTATGTGTTTTTACACAAACTAACATAAGGACCACCGACTTTTGGATTGTCCATTTCTTTCTGTTTCGATATTCCAATTCTGAAATAAACTCTTTGTAAGGACTCGAACTAATCCATAATATCCATTTGATGAGATCATGTTTTAAAAGGAATAACAAGAAAAAGAAAAAGAAGTATTCTTAGGTTTCATATTAGCTAAATACATAGGGAGACCCTTAAAGTTGCCACGATTATTTTTAGACACTTTTAATTGAACACATCAAGTAAACCCAAAGTGTACCATCAACACTAAAATGGTTGATGGCGTGACTTGCACCTGTATAATGCTCATGTTCATTATCCTTTACTGATGTTCTAGGAATATGTTCGACAAATAAATATAAGTTCATACACACTTTCATCTCTTAATTACTCTATTTTACTTTCAAAATCTATTAATTATGGTTCATTGTTTTTAGCGAACTACATCCAGGAATATCAAGCTAAAGAGCATTCTACACGGTGCAACTTAAGCTATCAACTATGTCAACAAAATATAGTATTTGATCGATACACTTTGGACCTATTACAGGGAAAAAAGCCTACTTAAAGTATCTAAATGAAAAATCGTATGTGTTCAGCCTATCTTATTCCTGATTTGACAGAAGTTGATCGTTTAACTAATTCAAATGGAAATATAAAGGCTAAATTACTTGTGATGAACTACTATTAACTTAACAACTGTCACACCCCTTTTTACCCCACAAAAGATATATGTTATGGATTGTTGTGGGTTAAAGAGTTTTTTCAATTAAAGTGACAAACTTGAGTAGGGATTATTTTATTGTTCAAAGTCGCCACTTGGAATTGAGTTTTGGGTGTTTCAAGTCACATTTTATTTGAATCCCCAGTCAAAGGAAGGTTTGACTTTATTATTATTGGTCTGTAAAAATAAAATTCGGGTAAGAAATTCTGTTGACCGGGGAGAAGGTGTAAGGCATTCCCCGAGTCCCGTGGTTCTAGCACGGTCGCTTTATTGACTACAACTTGGCCTGAATTAATTTGGATAAACTATGCTTTATTAGTTTCCATATTTTATCTATATCCGCTTTTATTATTAAAATATGTAATTATCTTTGAAACGAATCACGTGTGTGAATCCGTTTTGTTTATTGTGCCAAAATTATTATGTCACGCGTACGTGTACACAATTAATAACATTTTATTATACTAAGATTATTTTTCCCAAAGTTGCGTGAACGCATACTTTAATTTTAATTTTGGAAATCATAATTATGTCACGCGAATGTGTACATAATCACGATAATTTATTTATTAATACGCGCCTAAAGTATACTAGCGATTATTAAGATTTAAAAAAAAAACTAATTTTGAGATTATTGCAAGGCCATTGATTAAGGAATTTATTGCGGAAGAAATGTAGTAAATTAGTCATGGAAGGTAGATTAGCTTACTTTAGATACTAAGTTAGCTCCACTATTTGTTATTGAGCTGCTGGGCCTCTTTTATTATCGAAAGCATTTGGCCAAGTCCTAAATCATACTCAGCCTTGCAACAACTCATAAGACAAATTACAAAAAATAATTTTTTTTAGCAAAAAGTACTATAGCACAAACTAACCAACGTATACCAATTTTTCATTAACATAGCTGAAATAATGCAGTAGAGATGAAGTCCACATAAAGGAAAATATTAAAGCAGTCAAGCACACTCATCAGGGAAACATAACTTCATTTAGCTTCAAGATTCACAACATAGGACTTCCAATCATAAATTAATCAAGTAAAAAGATGAGAAATGAGCCTTCTTTAGAGTCAAAATTACCTCAGATGCTAAAAATCAAAATCTGACTGGCACATTGAGACCGGAGTTTCTATCGTGCGACGACCTCGATGGTGACCTCAACCAGAACCGACGACCGGATCTTTCGAACGACGCCCTCGAACTCAACTCTTGATGCTGCTGTTTTGTGGTGTTTTCATGGCTGTTTGGTGGTGAATTTTAGCTGCTTTTGGGTGGTATTTAAAGGTTGTTTTGGAAGGTGAACTGCTGCATTTTTGACAGCGCTTTGGGATTGAAAATGAGGTGCTTTGCGGGTAGTTTTGGACTGATGTTTCAGCAGATTCGCAGTTTATTTTGCTGCTCTCTTAGGCTGGATTTTGTAGCTGATTTAGGGCTATTATGGGGCCGAATTTTGATAGTGTTCAATTGATTTTTGGTGCTGGTTTTTGGGACAGATTCGAGGTCATTTTTGCAGCTGTTCGCAGCTGTTTTTGCTGCCTGTTTGGGGTGGTATTTGAGCTAGTTTTAGGGAGAAATTTCAGCTGTATTTTGGCTGATATTTTGGTCACCTTTTTGGGCTCCTCTGTAGCTTGTTTTAAGGTGGTTTCCCTGCTCTCTGTGTACGAAAAAGGGCTGCCCTTTGAGGGTGTTTAAATAATAAGAAATAAGAGAGGAAGAGTGGGAGTGTGAGTTGTTAAAGAGGAAGAGTGGGAGTATGAGTTGTTTAAAGAGAAAGAGTGAGAGCATAAGTTGTTAAAGAGGAAGAGTGAGCGTGTGAGTTGTGAGGGAATAATTGTATTGGTGGTAAAATGTGTGATATAATTTTCCTAAGTAATAACTATAAAAGGTAAAATAAGAGCTAAAATATGTAGTTTAAATTTAAAATATATTTACATGCTAAAAAGTGGTGAAATTTCAAGAATGGTCAAAGATTAGGTACTCACAGCATGCCCTCTTTGCTTGGAAACATGAAAAGTTTTCAGGCAAATAAAAGATGAGCGATATGACTAATTTTTGGTCATACCATTATTTAAAAGAGAATAAATAAGAGAAAAGAGTGCAACCGGTCCTGGTTTTAGATAACCTACATATCTCGGGTTATAAGAGAATAAGGCCGTGTGTAGTTCAAGGAAATACTGAGTTCGGAGAGTCTAGTGAGGTTCCGTGGCTCCGGCATGTAGTCTTGCAATTATATCATAATCAAAATAAAAAAGAAACTAAACAAACCTATCAGCTATGAGTTACAAAAATCCTATCTATAAGTCTTCCGAAACTTGATCTTGAGTCTTGACTAGTTTTTCACGCACAATCTGATCTGAACCTTGATGCTTGTTAGTTGCATGTGTTAGTTCATTCTTCTAATGTTTCTTCTGATCAAAATGAAAAATGCAATGCTCGTGACTTCAGTCATGTCTTGAGCAGCCCATATCCTTTCCATCTGCTTCTGCATTTGGATTCACTTCTTTTCCTTTTTTTTTCTTTATTCTGGATTGAGAATTCTTCTTTTGGTCATCTCGAACCATGTGCCGCGAGGTAAAAAACCTGCTCATACATCAAAACAAACAAACGAATGAAATTTTTCTGCCCCAGTTTTCACTAGAAAAATTTCATGAGTTATTTGTAATAAAATTCTAAACTATTACTTTATTGAAAGCAATAAAAGGTCGGGAGTGGTGTACCCCGAAAAGATCATGCTGATTTTTTTTTGGATGGTGTTCCTTTATTGTCAAAAGGATGTCTCAACTAAGGATTGATGTACCTTATGTTGGGAAAATGTGGCCAGGGAATGGTATACCCTATATTTGCAATGATATCAGGGAGTAATGTACCCTGCATTTAAGATCAAATCAACTAGGAAGTGCAGACCCTATATTGGAAAGAGACTAGGGAGTGGAGACCCTATGTCTAAAATAAAATCAACTAGGGAGTGGAGACCCTATGTCTAAGATAAAATTAACTAGTGAGTGGAAACCCTAAGTTAGAAAAGGCGACTAGGGAGTGGAGACCCTATGTCTAAAATAAAATCAACTAGGGAGTGGAGACCCTATGTCTAAGATAAAATTAACTAGTGAGTGGAAACCCTAAGTTAGAAAAGGCGACTAGGGAGTGGAGACCCTATGTCTAAAATAAAATCAACTAGGGAGTGGAGACCCTATGTCTAAGATAAAATTAACTAGTGAGTGGAAACCCTAAGTTAGAAAAGGCGACTAGGGAGTGGAGACCCTATGTCTAAAATAAAATCAACTAGGGAGTGGAGACCCTATGTCTAAAATAAAATCAACTAGGGAGTGAAGACCCTATGTTAGAAAATCGACTAGGGAGTGGACACCTATATGTAAAATAAAACCAATTAGGGAGTGGAGACCCTATGTTAGAAAGGGCGACTAGGGAGTGGAGACCTTATGTCTAAAATAAAATCAACTAGAGAATGAAGACCCTATGTTGGAAAAGGCGACTAGGGAGTGGAGACCTTATGTCAAAATAAAATTCAACTAGAAAGTGGAGACTCTATGTTGGAAAAGGGAGACTAGGGAGTGGAGACCCTATGTCTAAAATAAAATTAACTAGAGAGTGGAGACCCTATGTTGGAAAAGGCGACTAGGGAGTGGAGACCTTATGTCAAAATAAAATTCAACTAGAAAGTGGAGACTCTATGTTGGAAAAGGGAGACTAGGGAGTGGAGACCCTATGTCTAAAATAAAATTAACTAGAGAGTGGAGACCCTATGTTGGAAAAGGCGACTAGGGAGTGGAGACCTTATGTCAAAATAAAATTCAACTAGAAAGTGGAGACTCTATGTTGGAAAAGGGAGACTAGGGAGTGGAGACCCTATGTCTAAAATAAAATCAACTAGGGAGTGGAGATCCTATGTTGAAATATCGACTAGGGAGTGGAGACCCTATGTGTAAAATAGAATCAATTAGGGAGTGGAGACCCTATGTTGGAAAGGGCGACTAGGAAGTGGAGACCCTATGTCTAAAATAAAATTAACTAGAGAGTGGAGACCCTATGTCTAAAATAAAATTAACTAGAGAGTGGAGACCCTATGTTGGAAAAGGCGACTAAGGAGTAGAGATCCTATGTTTAAAAATAAAAATTAACTAGGGTGTGGAGACCCTATGTTGGAAAAGAGACTAGGGAGTAGAGACCCTATATCTAAAATAACATCAACTAGGGAGTGTAGACCCTATATTGGGTAGAGACTAGGGAGTGGAGACCCTATGTCTGAAATAAAATTAACTAGGGAGTGGAGACCCTATGTTGGAAAAGAGACTAGGGAGTGGAGACCCTATGTTGGAAAAGAGACTAGGGAGTGGAGACCCTATGCTGGAAAAGC
>AWOL01S0026053.1:66045-77468 GCA_000715115.1 Nicotiana otophora | reverse complement strand
ATCAACTAGGGAGTGGAGACCCTATGTTGGAAAAATGACTAGGGAGTTGAGACCCTATGTCTAAAATAAAATCAACTAGGGAGTGGAGACCCTATGTTGGAAAAGATACTACGGAGTGAAGACCCCATGTCTAAAACGAATTAACTAGGGAGTGTAGACCCTATGTTGGAAAAGATATTAGGGGGTGGAGACCCTATGTCTAAAATATCATCAACTAGGGAGTGTAGACTCTATGTTAGAAAAGAGACTAAGGAGTGGAGACCCTATGTATAAAATATCATCAACTAGGGAGTGGAGACTCTATGTTGGAAAAGAGACTAGGGAGTGGAGACCCTATGTCTAAATAAAATAAACTAGGGAGTGGAGACCCTATGTTGGAAAAGCGACTAGCGAGTGGAGACCCTATGTCTAAATAAAATAAACTAGGGAGTGGAGACCCTATGTCGAAAATAAAATCAACTAGGGAGTGAAGACCCTATGTTGGAAAAGCAGACTAAGGAATGGAGACCCTTTGTCTAAAATAACATCAACTAGGGAGTGGAGACCCTATGTTGGAAAAATGACTAGGGAGTTGAGACCCTATGTCTAAAATAAAATCAACTAGGGAGTGGAGACCCTATGTTGGAAAAGATACTACGGAGTGAAGACCCCATGTCTAAAACGAATTAACTAGGGAGTGTAGACCCTATGTTGGAAAAGATATTAGGGGGTGGAGACCCTATGTCTAAAATATCATCAACTAGGGAGTGTAGACTCTATGTTAGAAAAGAGACTAAGGAGTGGAGACCCTATGTATAAAATATCATCAACTAGGGAGTGGAGACTCTATGTTGGAAAAGAGACTAGGGAGTGGAGACCCTATGTTGGAAAAGCGACTAGCGAGTGGAGACCCTATGTCTAAGTAAAATCAACTAGGGAGTGGAGACCCTATGTTGGAAAAGCGACTAGCGAGTGGAGACCCTATGTCTAAGTAAAATCAACTAGGGAGTGGAGACCCTATGTCTAAATAAAATTAACTAGGGAGTAGAGACCCTATGTCCAAATAAAATTAACTAGGGAGTGAAGACCCTATGTTGGAAAAGCTACTAGAGAGTGGAGACCCTATGTCTAAAATAAAATCAACTAGGGAGTAAAGACCCTATGTTGGAAAGCGACTAGGGAGTTGAGACCCTATGTCTAAAATATCATCAACTAGGGAGTGGAGACCTTATGTTGGAAAATCGACTAGGGAGTGGAGACCCTATGTCTAAAATAACTTCAACTAGGGAGTGGAGACCCTATGTCTAAAATAAAATCAGCTAGGGAGTGGAGACCCTATGTTGGAAAAGAGACTAGGGAGTGGTGACCCTATGTCTAAAATATCATCAACTAGGGAGTAGAGACCCTATGTTAGAAAAGAGACTAGGGAGTGGATACTCTATGTCTAAAATATCATCAACTAGGTAGTGGAGACCATATGTTAGAAAAGAGAATAGGGAGTGAAGATCCTATGTCTAAATAAAATAAACTAGGGAGTGGAGACCCTATGTCTAAAATAAAATCAACTAGGAAGTGAAGACCCTATGTTGAAAAAGAGACTAGGGGGTGGAGACCCTATGTCTAAAATATCATCAACTAGGGAGTAGAGACTCTATGTTGGAAAACAGACTAGGGAGTGGAGACCTTATTTTGGAAAAGCGACTAGCGAGTGGAGACCCTATGTCTAAATAAAATCAACTAGGGAGTGGAGACCCTATGTCTAAATAAAATTAACTAGGGAGTGGGGACCCTATGTCCAAATAAAATTAACTAGGAAGTGGAGACCCTATGTTGGAAAAGCGACTAGGGAGTGGAGACCCTATGTCTAAAATAAAATCAACTAAGAAGTGGAGACCCTATGTTGGAAAGCGACTAGGGAGTTGAGACCCTATGTCTAAAATAAAATCAACTAGGGAGTGAAGGCTCTATGTTGGAAAAGAGACTAGGGAGTGGAGACCCTATGTCTCAAATAACTTCAACTAGGGAGTGAAGACCCTATGTTGGAAAAGAGACCAGGGAGTGGAGATCCTAAAAATAAAATCAACTAGGGAGTGGAGACCCTATGTTGGAAAAGCGACTAGGGAGTGGAGACCCTATGTCTAAAATAAAATCAACCATGGAGTGGAGACTCTATGTTGGAAACGCAGCTAGAGATTGGAGACCCTATACTACCATGATTTGGAACTTTCTTTCTTTTCTTTTTATTAAGAGAATGAGTAAAATACGGGAAAGAATTTGGCAAAGACTTCCCTTTTTGGAGTTGTTACTGCTGCAGAGCTATCTTAGTCTCCGTGCGGTTTCTTTTTGGATGCACCTGCTTTTTGCAAGGTTGCTTTGGATTGCACCTGTTTCCTGTATTTCAAACAAAGAATAATTGTTAGCTTGAAACGGTGGTTGGTTTTGTGGCCTTGAGTGTTTCACTGGCCCGACTTCTTTGATGGTACTTTCAACTGCAACTGGTTGTTTACTGAAAACCAATTTCATTTTTGGCCCCGAAGAATCTTTGACTTTTCCAAAACTTTACCATGGCAGTTGGTTGCGTGGGGCTTAACCTGTTTCAGCTTTATTTTGCCTTTGTGGGCATTTGACTTCTTTCTTCTAATTTTAACTTTAGAGTATTGAGGAACCTTTGGATTTTCGAACTTTGCCAAGATGGTTAGCCACTTGGCACTTAACATTTTCAACTTCATTTTGCCCTTGTAGGCGCTTTCAATTTGATTTCCTCTTTTCGAGAGTTTTTTTATTTTAAAGCATCAGCCACCATGGCCAATCGGGATTGACTTGATGTCCCTGCCGAGGCTGGGTGTCTCTTGAATATTAGCTTGTATTAAACAAAAGCCCTGTAAATCAGTCTTGCCATCCTTTCTTCGACTTAGTTTTGGAACATAGTTAGACCGAAAGGGATTCAAAGAAAAACAAACAATGTAATGGACAATTATCTTAGACTAAAGGTATCACTTTCGGGGAAAGGAAAGGAGGACTTATCTGGAGTACATGAGAACTTCAATAAATATGACATGCCTTTTGGACTGGATGCATGATCTGTGTAAATTGTTCGACTCTCAGCAATTTATCACAACTTTTGCCTCGAAACCGAGAAACCTTGCTCAGGACTGTGTCGATGCCAACGGCTGTGAAGATCCTTTTTTCGATCAGTAGCGCCCTTTGCGGGTTTTCACCAGCTGACCTCTCTCATTTCTCTTCTCGCCATCGCCTTATAGTGCCCTTTGCGGGGTTTTAGTAACAAGACTCTCTCATTTTCATTTTCTCTTATCGCCACTGCCCTGTGGTGTCCGTGAGAGTTTCTTACCAATAAGACTCTCTCATTTTAATTCTCTTATTTTGGTTGCATCAGATCTAAATGACCGTATCCTCCAATTCTTGAACGTTCTCGTTGATTGATCGGGAGGACTTGAAAAGGATTTAGGTAAAAAGAATTTGGATTAAATTACAACTTTGGAACCTTTCAGGCGAAACCATCACCAGACCATTGTAATATCTGCCCCAGTTTTTACTTTTGGGGGAATGTGAATTTTTATTTTGGTGGGACTGAACCTGAGAGGGAGGCTGCCTACGTATCCTTTCGGAATCAAGTCGAACGTAGTTCAAGTAACTTTATTTCTGATTCTCTTTTTTTGTTTTCTGTTTTATTTTCTTTTCTCTTTTTTTTTTTAATTTCATTTTATTTTCTTTTTTGTTTTCAATAACACTTTCAGGTTCCAAAGAGGGTAATCGAAGAAGAGTAACCGGCTCAAAGGGTTTGCAAAAGGTTGATAATGTTTGGGTAGCGAGAATGAAAGCCTTATTTATCCCAACGGGAGAACATTAAAGTTATATAGAGGATCAAACATAGTACCTTTTTGACTACACCTGCGTTGACAGTTGTTTCAGGGACATTTCCTTCGATATTTTTTAAGTACAACGCTCTCTTTTGGCAGTACTCTCATTACAATGTATAGACATTTCCAATCTAGATCCAATTTTCCTTTAGCTGTTCTGATTCTTTATTTTATTTCCTTAAACTTATCTTCATTGCATTCTGATTTTTGATTCATTATTTCCAAGTCTTACAACGTTTTAGAATCTGGGCCTGAAGTCCGCAAGCATGTCATGTTATTAAAATTTACATTTAACAGAACTGAAAAGAATAAGAAAAGTGACAAGATTAAGAAAAGAGACATTCCTTGACAATGAAATATTAATTTTATTTGATTTTTTTTAAATTTTAAAGATAGAAGGGTTTACAATTGAAAAGTAAGACAACAAAGTTAAACATCCGGATTACACCCTGAAATAATCCGACGCAGAAAGGATAGCAATACCGGCTACCAAAACTCCTGTCTCACAGGGATGGGCATTTCTGGGAGGTGGAGCTCGGTTTTGTGTATAATGTTGTGGCCGCGTGTAAGGTTGCGCGTTCATCACCGCATAGGGAGGCGGTGCCACGACATAAGCAGCATCTTTATGGGGATAATAGTGTTGTTGGACCTTAGGAAGCATATATGATTGGTTGAATGACATGCGGTCCCCCTCGAGCTTGAAGCCACCATGATTCTCTCTTCTCTCCCGTTTTTGTTCATCAAAACCCCCGAACCATTCATAACGGCCTGTGATGTGGCCTTAAAGGCAGCGTGACTCAAGATTCGGCCCGTTTGTAGACTATTTTCGATCATCTCCCCAATTTTGGTAGCCTCGGCGAACGGATTACCCATAGCGGATATCATGTTCTGGAAATAGTCCGCATCTTGGGCCTGTTGGAACACCGTAACCATTTCTGCTTCGTCCATTTGAGGCTTTACCCTGGCGGCTTGCTCGTGCTATTTGACAGCATATTCACGGAAACTTTTCGTGATTTTCTTTGTCAAACTGGACACAAAGTTCTCTTTTTGAATTTTTCACTCTTGCTTTCTCTTTTTTTTCTTTTTTTTTTCGCTCTTTGTTTTCTTTGTTATTTTTGTCACTTTTTTCTTTCTTTTTCTTTCTTCTCTTTTTTTTCTCAGTTTATTTGATAGCAATGATCGAATCTGATGGGGATTGCCTACGTATCATAAAGCCGTATGAATCAGATCTTGTATAGTTCAGGAAGATCGGGAATAGACTTATCCATTTATTTTTCTTTTTTTTATAAAGACTTTTAAATATATATTTTCTTTGGAGATTTTTCTTTTTATGGAATTTTGAATTTTTTTTAAAAGAAGGAATTCTAAAGAAGGAAGAAATATTTTGGATTTTGATTTGAATTTTTTTTTTATCGAATGAAAGAATTCGGAAAAGAAGAAAAATATTTTCGGATTTAGTTTTTTTATTTTGGATTTTCTAAGGAAATAATTCTAAAAAGGGAATTAAGGAAAGGGAAAATATTTTTGAATTTTTTGAAAATTGGAGCCTGAACCGATGAGGTTTGCCTACGTATCTCACATCCAATGAGAATCAGACCTGCGTAGTTCGGTAAAATCGACTATTTTTCTCTTTTTGATTTTTATGAAAATTTATCTTTACACCTCACGCCAGATTACTACAAAATCTTTTTAAAAAGATTATTTGTACTAAACTAGGAGAAGGATTTTTTTTTTTAATAATTCCGCTCAACTAAATTTCTAAAGCCGGTCAACAATGCAAGCAAGTCTTCCAAATGATGTAGCAAGTAGCACATACGTGAACATGATGGTCTCAAAGAGGATACCTGTCTTATACGGACTTGGTCCCCTATGCCGAGTTTCGCTAAGTCAAATGCACATGATGCAAATAAAGCGAACCTACTAGGGATATTCATTGCTTGTGGCTTGTTCTTCTGAGTTTTCAAATCCTTCAAATCCTAAAGGAGATAGTATCTAGACCTAGCTTACCCGGGTGGACAACCCGAGCCGAGGGGCATCAAGTGTCACTAGTAGTAGAACAACACTAGCTAGCTAACGGCTCTCCCGCCTTAACATGTGTGACTAAATCCTTCACCAGAAGCTGGTAGGCTAAGTGGCTTTATCTCAGGACAGAAATTTTGTGATGCTGGTAGGCAAACACAACATAACTAACTATCAAAAGACTCAGAGGGGTGCGAGAGAGGATAATTTATAATGTACAATTCAACAATATCAAAGTGGTAAAAAGCAGACAAGTAGCACATTAGGCCCAAATAAATCACAGAATATATACAAAATTGATAAAGCCGAATAACAGTCAACATGTACAAGCTCAAATTCTGGTTAGGTCTCTAGCGGAGTCGCCAGAGTTGTCACACCCCTTTTTACCCCACAAAAGATATGTATTATGGATTGTTGTGGGTTAAAGAGTTTTTCTAATTAAAGTGACAAACTTGAATATGGATTATTTTATTATTCAGAGTCGCCACTTGGAATTGATTTTTGGGTGTTCCAAGTCACCTTTTATTTGAATCCCTAGTCAAAGGAAGGTTTGACTCTATTATTGTTGGTCTGCAAAAATAAAGTTCGGGTAAGAAATTCTGTTGACCAGGGAGAAGGTGTAAGGCATTCTCCGAGTCCCATAGTTCTAGCACGGTTGCTTTATTGACTACAACTTGGCTTGAATTAATTTGGATAAACTATGCTTTATTAGTTTTCATATTATATCTATGTCCGCTTTTATAATTAAAATATATAATTATCTTTGAAACGAATTACGTGTGTGAATCCGTTCTGTTTATTGTGCCAAAATCATGTCACGCGTACGTGTACACAATTAATAACATTTCATTATACTAAGATTGTTTTTCCCAAAGTTGCGCGTACGCATACTTCAATTTTAATTTTAAAAAACATAATTATGTCACGCGAATGTGTACATAATCACGATAATTTATATATTAATACGTGCCTAAAGCATACTAGCGATTATTAAGAATTATTTTTTAAACTAATTTTGAGATTATTGAAAAGTCATTGATTACGAAATTTATTGTGGAAGAAATGAGGTAAATTAGTTATGGAAGATAGATTAGCTTACTTTAGATACTAAGTTAGCTCCACTATTTGTTATTGAGCTGCTGGGCCTCTTTTATTATCGAAAGCATTTGGCCCAAGTCCTAAATCATACTCAGCCTTGCAACAACCCATAAGACAAATTACAAAAATAATTTTTTTAGCAAAAAGTATTATAGCATAAACTAACCAACTTATACCAATTTTTCATTAACATAGCTGAAATAATGCAGTAGAGATGAAGTCTATATAAAGGAAAATATTAAAGCAGACAAGTATACTCATTAGGGAAATATAACTTTATTTAGCTTCAAAATTCACGACATAGGACTTCCAATCATAAATTAATCAAGTAAAAAGGTGAGAAATGAACCTTCTTTAGAGTCAAAATTAGCTAAAAATCAAAATCTGACTGGCACATTGAGACCGGAGTTGCTATCGTGCGAGAACCACGACGGCGACCTCAACTGGAACCGACGACCGGATCTTTCGAACGGCACCCTCGAACTCAACTCTTGATGCTGTTGTTTTGTGGGATTTTTATGGCTGTTTGGTGGTGAATTTCAGCTGCTTTTGGGAGGTATTTAACGGTTTTTTTGGGAGGTGAACTGCTGCATTTTTTACAGCGCTTTGGGGTTGAAAATGAGGTGCTTTGCTGGTGGTTTTGGATGATTTTTCAGCAGATTCGCAACTTATTTTGTTGCTCTCTTGGGCTGGATTTTGCAGCTGATTTGGGGCTGTTATGGGGCCGGATTTTGATAGTGTTCAATCGGTTTTTAGTGCTGGTTTTTGGGACAGATTCAAGGCCTTTTTTGCAGCTGTTCGCAGCTGTTTTTGCTGCCTGTTTGGGGTGGGATTTGAGCTGGTTTTAGGGAGCAATTTCAGCTGTGCTTTGGCTGATTTTTTGGTCACCTTTTTGGGCTCCTCTGTAGCTTGTTTTAAGGTGGTTTCCCTGCTCTCTGTGTACGAACTGCCCTTTGAGGGTGTTTAAATAATAAGAACTAAGAGAGGAAGAGTAGGAGTGTGAGTTGTTAAACAGGAAGAGTGGAGTATGAGTTGTTTAAAAAGGAAGAGTGAGAGTGTAAGTTGTTAAAGAGGAAGAGTGAGAGTGTGAGTTGTGAGGAAATAATTGTGTTGGTGGTAAAATGTATGATATAATTTTTCTAAGTAATAACTATAAAAGGTAAAGTAAGAACTAAAATATATAGTTTAAACTTAAAATATATAAAATTTTAAGAATGGTATAAAATTAGGTGCTCACAACAACTAAAGTATCAACTGTAATGATTAAAAAGCTTATTAAAATCTCGGACTGACTTAGAAAAAAACTTGTTATTCAGACTTGTTATAAGCTGAAGTTTCCTTTTCCTCTTGTCAATCAAATTATTAACCATAACTTGGGAAATAATTTGTGTTGGCTAATTACTTTTTCATTGGCTCCAGATCTCAAGACGTGTAAGTTCAAACAGAAATTTGCAGAATAGTGACTCTTCACTCCATGTTAAATCCATCAATTTCCTGAAATTTGACGAGAATCTGGCGGAGCTAGAGTGACTGGAACAAGTTCCGCTGAATCTTGTAGTTTTGGTTCATATTTTGTATTTATTTAAAAAATTTACTGAATATGAATAAATTATTAACTTAAAACTCATTAACTTAAAAAGATTATAATCTCGAACCCATAAACTTGAAACCTGACTCCGCCTCTGAGTCGTGAATACCAAATCATACTTTGAAACAAACATTTCTTTATATGTGCTTTGACGAGGAACCTTCAACCTTCAAAACCATGTACGTACAATACAAGAAAGCTACATTTCTGGTGTGAATATTGTTATTACACTCTTTGCTACAAAATTACAAAATCTTATCTTTAAATTGTTTGGATTACAGTTATGGCCGGTGGTGAGACTAAACAGCCGTCATCTATATGTGGTGTTGAATTATGTCTTTTCTTACTATCTCCTTCAAAATTGCATAGAATTTACTCTCTTTTATTATCCTTTTAAATGAGTAGTGGTGACAATTCCATATATTTTCCTCATTTTCTCTACTTATAATTTTTGTTTACATCCAATTGGATTCCAACCAATCATATCATTAAGGATAAAATAAAAATACTATGATTAAAAAGTTAACAAAAAAGAATCGTGTCATTCATTTTAATGTTATTGCTTGTTTATGAGGATAAGCAAAGAGCAGCCCGGTACACTAAGCTTCCGCTATGCGCGGGATCCGGGGAAGCCGGACCACAAAGGTCTATCATACACAATCTTACCATGCATTTCTGCAAGAGACTGTTTCCACGGCTCGTACCCGTGACCTATTGGTCATATGGCAGCAACTTCATGAGGATGTTTTCATTTAATAAAATAAATTATATATGTCATGAAGATCTTAAACCAACTCTGATATTCAAGTGCAAAGGTATTTTAAAAAAGAAATAAAAAAAACAGAAATAGATATGAGATGCCATTGATGAATAGGCTTTAGATAAGATGAGAAAAGACAAGTGATTGGCTCAAGCAAGATATACATAAATATTAGGTCAAACGTTACTCATTAATTTAATGAAATTAGTTAACTTAATAATGATGGGAACACCTTAGTCCAAAATTGACCCGACAAATGTTGGTAACTGATGACTTAACTTATTGTTAAAACGTTAGGACAACAAATCCCTATTACATTTGTGTTGATTATCGAGATAATATATATTAAAAAAAAAAGATTATGGAGATAAGTACAAAACAATCTAATGGAATATGTTTGAGATTTGGTTGTCCAATAGTTTCTTCCCTCTACAAATTTTCAAGATTAATTAAATTTTTACCTAGCTGAAGAATGCTAAGTTATGATGAAATATTGGGTCTATCAAAGTTACTGTGTTTTGCCGAATCCGTAAATCAAATGCTAGCCCCGCCCCTATTTACAACAAATTACCTATCATCCGACAGAAAATACTTACCCATATGTGATGTTTATATCAAAGAATTAAGACATAGACATATATTTTTCACACACTTTTATCCCTTAACAATGATTAACTAATACTATGTATTTTCACATTAAATTACACTTAACTTTGGTAAATGAAGTGGTTTGGTGTGACCACATAGTGTTAAGTATTTTCCGCCATCCATCGACGTAGAGAACCATAAACAACAACAACAACGACGACGACGATAACAACATACCCAGTGTATTCCCACAAGTGCGTCTGGGGAGGGTAGTATATATGCAGACCTTACCCCTAGCATGTTTCCGGAAGACCTTCGGCCCAATAAAAGCAAAATCACACCAGTTATGACAAAGAACAACGGAAAGAGAAATAGTAACAACAACCAGAACAACTAAAACCGAAGCAAAGGAAACATCAGGTAATAATAGCGATCTAGGAATAGGGAACACGAAGATAACACTCGTACTACAACAGTACAACGACGTGGAGAACCACATTTTAAATTTATCTAATATATGATAAAATTCTACCATGTATAATAAAGAACAACTTGCTATAACATGGATCAAACAATAATTGATGGCACATAGTTTAGGTCCCTATTATGCTTAACACCTCCAAGAAAAAATGGGAGAAGTTTTTGTGGAACTGCCTGCTCTAACATTTACAATATTTGCAGATTCTAAATAAATGGAAAAGCGATATTAATTAATCCGGTAATAATTTATCGTCTTGATAACATTTCAGGCATTAACGATGAGAAATCATAAGGGTAT
This sequence comes from Nicotiana otophora, assembly GCA_000715115.1. NCBI lineage: Eukaryota > Viridiplantae > Streptophyta > Magnoliopsida > Solanales > Solanaceae > Nicotiana > Nicotiana otophora. The sequence goes on along the minus strand of AWOL01S0026053.1, from coordinate 66,780 downwards.
CCTGACTGCATTGGAACAACTGAAACTGCTGGCAAACTTGGCAAAGGTCTAATAGCTCCTGTTGCTGTTATTCCATTCATTGGAGCAACTGGCATTGCAGAAAACATGCTGCAAATTTGAAAAAACAACAGGTTATTACCTCGTCGTATAGCTAAGTTAGCTATACGACGATATTAATGGTCCATATTTAAGTTTTATGAAACCCCTGGATCTTGTTAGATCTTTCCTATAATGAGCTGAATTAACTCTATTCAGATAATTCGAACAATTTCACATAGTTGCTTTTTGCATATAAGCTCTTTGGTACAAACATAGTAGGAGCACATGCTAGTATTACCCTGACGAAGCCGGACGATTTCATTGGAAAATCAATATTAAACAGGAAATTATTTTATGTTTGTGAGAGATTAAGTACATAAGCACAAATCTTTCCGAATGTGAGATCCTTGGCAAGGTTGAAAGTTCGAAGCCTAGCAGCAGTAAATACAGTCATTCTTCTCTATAACAGTAAACAGTAAACACTTCGTTATAACGGCCAAGCTTTTTTGGAACCAATTTGCCATGTTATTTTATAACACATATTCTCTATAATAGCACTTCGCTATAGCAGCAAAAAAATATTCAGGACGATGTTATAGAGAGGTTTGACTCATATCACTTGTCTGCTTGTAGTGGAAAAGGCTTTGTGCTTCTTTCTTCTCCCATTTCCTGTTTTAACCCCTTCAACCCCCTCCC
>AWOL01S0026053.1:0-64696 GCA_000715115.1 Nicotiana otophora | reverse complement strand
AAAAAAAAAAAAAAAAAAACAAAGATCATCATCTCTCAGCTGTTGATTAAGCATCGCTTTAAGTATAGATTAGGCTTTAAAATGGTGGTTGTTAAGATTATTAGGTTATTATTTATGGTAGCGGTTTCAACTCAGCACATAAAACTTAACCTTTGTACAATAGCCAAGAACCAAAATTTCAGCAAATGAGTTAAGCCTAAAGAAGGGAAAATACACATGGCCTCAACAAAGAGGTAAACAATCATGCATGGTATGAACACCTTGCAAACCTAGATATTGCTTCAAGTACCTGGGATTTCGAGCATAGGCTGAAGACATAGATGCGTGTAAAGGTTGAGCGCTTCCCATCTGAATGAAAAAGTTGGAAATAAGTATGAGAGAATGCTTGATTTAGGATTTAAAAAAACTCATTATATTCAATAGGCCAACCTGCTTAGTTCCATAAACCTGATAAAATTGCTGGTTCCCATTTGAAGCTTGATACATGGTTTGCGGACCACCAAAATGCTTTACCGTAGTAGGCACGAGAGGAGGCTGCTGTGGATTCAGCGATTTTTGTTGCTGCCAACGAATAGAAGTAGGACAATTAGTGCGTGATTACATGAATATGATCGCTAAAGAGAAATCAGGCAGAAAAACGGTAAAGCGCTAAAAAGAAAACACATTCAACCATATTATCTGCAAATTTTGACACTGATTTGCACCATCTTATGAAATCAATCAGTGGAGTGAGCTACCCTTATTCAAGGGAAGTCAATTGATACCCCTTCGCCGAAAAATTACAATATGTAGATAGGTTTATCTTTTTTTATTATTGTATATATACTGTATGCTGATTGGTGAATCCCCTTGACTTCTTCGTGTGTTTACTTCTTTATATTTTGACCAGCTTTAGTGAAAATACTGGCTCTGCCACTGAAATCAACACTAGAGAATCAATGTTTACCACATCTCTTAACTGGACTTTACTAAAGCTACTTACTGATTATGATTGTTACAACTGACAGATTTTGCATTTCTAACTGAAAATATTAAAGGAAGAACCTCGCCGAAGAGATCCACCATATCATTCTTCACATTTTTCAAGGGGATTTCTGAGACTGAGACAGGTTGGGTATTCCATCGAAAATCTTTAATCAGTTCCTCAATTCCAGCATCAAATTTGCTCTTGTTTTCTATAGCAGCAGAACTGGTGTTCTGCTCGATTACTTCTTTTGCTTCCGCCGCTGCAAATTTTGGAGACAAAGTCAGTGGTGAAAGATTCAGACATCTACCATCAACAATTCTAGTCAAGCTATTAAATAGAAATAAGTTCCGACGAATTAGCAACAGAGCATAGTTACTTCCACTTTACTCCACATAAATATTGTAGATAGAGGAACATACGCTGGATAGCACAGTTGGTGCTAGCTGTTGATACAGTTGGGGAGAAACTTGCTTCTGGCTTTGCTTTTGCGACTTGAGAGATTGACAGTACTACATTCTGAAGAACCTTTTGCTGGGGATCAGGAGAAACCTGTTAACCATATCCAAACATCAAATTATGAAGAGAAAGTAAAAAACTTTTACATATTCAGACAGCCAGGTGTTACATTAGCTATTTGCTTCGCTTCTTCCACAACGGCTACTGGTTTTGCATTCTGAACAACTTTTGGCTTAGGATCAGCGGCAATCTGTTCAGAACATTGAACAACAAATATTTTTATCAACTCATACAAGATATAAGGACTCCAAAAAGATTCTAAAAACCCATCTAAATGTGCAGTTAGAGAGTCAAAACAAGCATCACATCCAACTTTATGGGTTTGTTGCAAATCCTCTAAAGGGTCTTCATACCCGAACAATCTTTATCGACAATATTAACATTGCAAAATTTAATTCTTATTTTAGCTAGTGAAGTTCTATATCACAACTTTAGATATTCAGACAGCCAGGGGTTACATTAGCTTTTCTCTTTGCTTCTTCCGCAGCGGCTACCAGTTTTGCATTCTGAACAAAAACTTCTGTCTTAGGATCAGGGGCAATCTGTTCAGAACATTGAACAACAAAATTTTTATCTACTGATACAATATATAAGGAATCTAAAAAGATTCTAGAAGATCATCTAAATGTGCAGATAAACGACTCAGAAACGCAGAAAAAAACATCACATCCAACTTAAAGGATTTATTGCAAATCCTTTAAAGGGCCTTCATACCCAAACAATCTCTCCTAAATTGACAATATTAACCTTGCAATATTTAATTCTTATTTTAACTAGTAAAAGTTCCATATCATAATTATTCATAAGCACCAACATAATTTACTTCTTGAAATTATATCTTGTAGCCAACCTGTATTTCATCAATGCAGTAGCTACAAAATAAAGGAATCAGTGGATACGACCTGTAACATGCACTGGAATAAAATGCATCTAAATACTTCGAGCGAATATAGACCAATCAAACAAATCAACAGAAATGTTGTATCTACCTGCTTCGGTAATTCAGGCGGTGCAAGATTGACTCTCTTCCTCATATCAAGCACTTGATTATGTTCTCTCGCACGAGAATATGCTTTCACATTCCCCTTTCGTGGTATCCATCTTTTCTCCACATATCTAGTAGATTTGCAGCGGTTACTAAAGTTGATCTTGAAGGGGAATATTTCCAAATTCAGGTGAAGAAACTTATGACTTGATAACAATAATAGTAAGAAAATTGCAGAACAGTCAACTATGATATCATACTTTGATCGGATAAAATTTTCAATACCAACTCTGCCGGATTTGGGTGGCAGCTCGGCTTCCCAGTAGCTATTTGATATCTGATTTCCCATTGCTAAATGTAGGAAGAAATCAAGTTATTCAAGGAGAATAAAAGACTGCTGATAATAATTAAGAGCCAGAGGAAAACATGGTTGGCTCACTTTGAATAAATGCAACTTGCTCCGGAAGCCAGGTGTCCAATGTGGCAGATCGTACCTGCATCGCGGTAATGCATAAGTTCCACTGGAAGGTTATGAGAAAACCTATGTTGCACGGACTCTCCAAAATGTTGCTGCACCAGTGTTGGATCCTCCAAAAATGTACTACTTTTGGAGGATCCGACACATATACGACAATATTTTCGAAGAATCCGAGCAACATAGGAGAAAACTTCTAGCATATTAAGTATCCAAAATCGACAAATGAATTGGACGTCATTATGCTAATGAACAGATATGGATAAGTTAAATGTAGTTGTTCGCGAAGATGATCAGTAGTAATGAGATAGCACCATTAATCATCGTTCTAACCTATGCTGTTCAGACTCTCCAAATATGTTGTTGCACCCGTATCGGATCCTCCAAAAATGTACTGTTTTTGGAGGATTCGACACTCAGCCAACGATATTTTTGCAAAGTCTGAGCGACATAGATTCTAACACGTAGAAGTGACAAGATGAAAGCAAGTTGGAGCAGACAATATGTAAAAGTTAAAGACGGAAAAATGAAGAACTAGAACTGTGAAACCAAACCTTTGATATATGTACTCCAAGACTCCTGTGAACACCCGAACAGTGTAAGCATATGAAGATTCCCAAGTTCACACTAGCCCATCTTGGACCTCTACATGAAATAAATAGTCAATATAATGGAGAGCAACATAAACGGTGTTTAACTGAGTTATTACTTTTTGATCTTTCAATTTCTAAATTTTTTTAATGAACAAAGGAAGCACATTTTCCTTCACTTTCATTTCTAGTCCACATTAAACTATAGATAGTGATGCTCATTGACATACCTGCTTTTGCAGTCGGCACATTCTCGATTCTCTGGTAATTTGAGTAGTCCCTCAAGTATCTGCAACAAGGATACAAGAAAAGAAGAATCATTCTATAAGCTTAATGGAAAAAATATTTAGAAACTGCTAGCTTCAGAAAGGGGGAGAATGAACTACTTCAAACTGAATATATGTTGCATGTTTTCTCTGCAATACAACATCAATAATAACTACTATGCCTCGATTCCCAACTTTCTAGGGTCAGCTTGATCATGTTTCCTCTTTGATATCTTGTGGAAAATCTACTTTCAAAGTAACAGTTCAATTCTCAAAGAAGCAAGTGACACCATACAAATAACAGTGCAACTTTTCTTGTTTCTTGCGACTTCTATTCACATTGTGATTAAATTTTTAAGTGAATTAGACAGATTACTTACTGATAATTCAAATAAAAAGGTTCATCCACAGTAATTCTATGACGACCAACCTTTTCTTGTTAACGACTCAGTAAACAAATCTCATAGTTTACGTAGGACAAAAAACTGATGATCACTAAAAAAATGGGGGGGGAGAAGAGAGACGACAATCCGAAAATGATTGAACCTCCATTTGCACCTAACACTGCTATGGTTAAACAAGTAAAGAAAATCTCCAATGACCTTCTCAACATATACAGTTGCTAAGTTGCTCGGACTCTTCATTTTTGGTGATGCCGTACCCGAGTCTGAGCAACTTAGTACAGTTGTGTACAGCCACAACATACCAATTTGATACTGTAACATTTATTGGTGAAAGCACCAAACTCGACATGAATCACAAGTCAGAAGTAGGAGCTAATTAACATCAAATACTTTGAATTATCTCATTAAATCTCCAAGAACTTATATAGTTAGTGATTTTTTTTTTTAATTTCATTACTAAAGCCTAAAATGAAAAAGAACCCAAAATTCTATAATTTATATTTTTGGTTTGGACAGAGAAGTTAGTCTATCATGTTTAACCAACCTCAGACATATCAAATGAATAAGACCTGTATTAATCAATATCAGTTGAAATACAGGTTGGACACATACATATGGCAGTCTGTCAATGAAAAGTCAAATAGTAATAGTTCTCTATTTTTGCACACAAGCAAGTGAATATTCTCCAAACAAAAGAAGTAGCAAATAAGAATAATTATGAACAAACAGTCAACACCCAACAAAGCACACATCTCTTTTTTCTTTTTCTTTTTTTTTTATTTATGAGAATTTCATTCAGAAGCTGTTTAATTGAAACCCCATCAAAATTTAAGCAAGAAAGTGAATTTGGTAATACCATAAACCCGAAAGTCCTTTTTTTTTGGTTTGAACTTACATAATCCAAGAATCACAATCAACCCCAGAAACAAAAAATACCAAGAACAATGATGTGTTATAAGCTAGTTCTATCAAATTAAGAATTAAATTTAGAAGAAAGAAAGAAAGAAAGAAGAATAATTAACCCAAATAGTCGTCCACCTAATCTCTTAAACTAAAAATAGCCGGTGAATGTATAATATATGCATTATTCATGTATAATGTATGTATCAATATATAATTTATGTATATCGGCTAGAAAAAGTAAATAATGAATCAGACCAACTATTTGTGTAACAATCTCATTAACTAAGAAAAACTTGTTTCTGAAGAAAAATAACCTTTGGAAACTTGTGATCTTAAACACGCCTTATGATTTTTATGGCTAGGTACATCTTTTCTTTTTTCAGAATTTCATAGAAAAGTTGTTTAATTGAAACCCCATCAAAAATTAAGCGAGATAATGTCTTTTGTACATAATTCAAGAATCAAACAACCCCAGAAACAAAAAACACCAAGAACAATACTGAGTTATGAACATACTTATATGCTCTATTAAACTATGGATTATAATTTACTTGACAAATCTAAATTTGGGTTAATTCTGTCCAAAAATACTGTTACAGCATAAAACAAAACCAAATTTAAAGGGAATTAAGGAAGCTAAAGAAAGTACCTTCATATGTTTGGCATTAAGCTCCTTTGAAACTCTTGCTTTTTCATTCATAGTGGAATTCCAAAAAAGCTATAATTAAAACTCTCTTTATTTTATTTATTTCTAATATTGGAGATATATATATATATCAACTGGTAGGAAAGAATCTATGCCAAACTGGACGTGAAGATGAAAGAGAGAAAGGAGAAAGTAGAGAAGAAGAAAATTTGAAAGTGGAGTTGTTTCTTTTTTTATGAATAATAATATATAGGAGAAGAAAATTTTATTTATTTCGGCTTTGTTTGGATTGTTTCGTGTATTCCCGCGTGGTAGAGGCCGTCATTGGTAGTTATTCTTAGTTGGAATTTCCATGCATAAGCTAACACTTTTTCTATTTTTCTTAGTGGAGGTGGGACCAGAAAAAGTGACGTCTTTTCATTATAAGATTTATTTTTAAGACAGAAACTATTAAGTGAAATTAATACTTCTCTAAAATAATAATGTCTGACATACGCATAAACACATACTTTTCCCAATATAAGAAGAAGACTAATTTGTGTAATTTTAAAAGGAAGCAACTGTCAGGAAAATGGAGATACAACAATTGTCTAATTTCAAAAGGAAATACTAACTATTAGGAAACTTGAGATAGAATAATTAAATCTAGAAAGACTTGTTACATTATGGAAGGAGTGGGTCGACTAGTACGGTTCGAGTAAGACGGACAGATTTCTAGGCTGACAAGTTTTTAAAGAAGGAGTGCGCATGTCACCTTATGCAAACCCCATATTGAAATGGGAGAGCAAAGTGAAGAGCTTTATAAGGCACAACACAAGTTTACATGGTACTCGAACTTTTCGAGCTCGTTGTGGCATAGTTCGAAAGATAAATTTGTGCGGGCCTAGGTCCAAAGCAGATAATATGTGCCATGAGCTTAGGTCGTGATAAATATAGTATCAGAGCCTGAAAGCCCATGGTGGAGGGTGGGTCGAGTAGGATTGACAGGCTTTTAGGCTGACAAGCTTATGAAGAATGGGTGCACATGTCACCTTAGGCAAATCCCGCATAGGAATAGGAGAGAGCTTTGTAAGATACAACACAATTTATATCGTATACGTGCTTTTGGGGCTCAATGTGGCGTAATCCAAAAGACAAATCTGTACGGGTCTAAGTTGAAAGCAAACAATATATGCCATGAGTTTGGATTGTGACAGTTATATGATTCTTTGTTTCTTGTCAATGCATTTAAGCGTTTGGACATAAGAATTGTAAAATTCTAAAATAGGGGGAAAAAATTTTTCAAGTGAAAATGGTATTGGAAATTTAGAGTTGTGTTTGGACATGAATATAATTTTGGGTTGTTTTTGAAGTTTTGTGAGTGATTTGAATGAAAATTTTGAAAAACAGTTTTTTAGAGTTTTTTAAATTTTCGAAAATTTTCAAAATGCATCTTCAAGTGAAAATTGAAATTTTATGAACAAACGTTGATTTCGAAAAAACGTGAAATTGTTTTGGAAAAAAGGAAATTTTTTTTTATGTCCAAACGGGTTACGAGTTGAAAAGTGAACTTTGCAAATTAAGGTATCGCGATCGAGTTCCTTGTACAATGGTAACTGGTTTTGCATTTTTTTTTAATTCATTTATAAGAGAATTATACAATGGTTGATGCAAGCTGTACAACAACTATTTACACTAAAGAATGAGCCAATCCTAAATATGATAGGAACCAGTGATGTATCAACATGATAGTATATGATTATTACATTTATTATGGAATTATTATGTGATGAATAATAATACGTAAATTATTATGTAGATATTGTAAAATCAAAGTCAATAATTAACTTTATTGTAGTAATATTAATTCATGTATTCCACATTCTAATACAATAATTCTCGCATCACATTCATGATCTAAGATAAGTATATCAATTTTTTTCTTTTTTATTTTCCTCTCAAAATATGCTTAAAACAGCTAAAAATAGATCTTATGGAAAATAATACAATTGTATTATGACTATTATGTTATGGGAAGAACAGAAAAACAAAAGGTCTTGTAATGTAAAAGAAGGTTCCAGCAAAGGGATTAGGTTGATTTCTTAGTTTATGCTCCATAATTAATAGTGTCAACAAATGCGTGATGACAAAATAATAATTGAAATCTAAATCATGTTTCATTTGATTAGAGAGTAATCACCGATTATTAAGAAGGAACAAAGAGAAAAAATATAAAACGCACCTAATCATACTTTTTGAATTAAGAAATGGTGCCTTGACCATATGCCTAATGTGACTCTTTAATACGTAAAATCATTGGATTTCTTTTCTTAATTATTAGATTTTGATGTTTCAACATCCCAATAAATCTATTTCTTATCTTTTATTAGTTTATTATTTTAAAAAAAGAATTAAAAATTCTTAATTATTAGTTAGTAAACACTTTCTCTATTTTTTTTTTTGAAAAAAATTATAAATCCCTGTGTTTATAGATATTTTTCTTTCTTTTTCTCTTGTGGCCAAGTCTGCAGATACCCCAGCTTTCCTTTGAAGATAATTATTTTTTAATAGTATTAGATATTCTTATTTTTTTTCTTCCCGTAGATGCCCATGCCCTTGAAGATAATTAATTATATTCTAATATCGTTACAATAATTGACATTAATGCCAAAAATTTCTATTGACTCAAACAAACAGAACTTCTGATAGTGGGATGAATGACCAATCATCCCATGCTAGTCTAGTTCGACTCGAATTTCTGTCGGGTCAAACTTAGCAGCAGAATGCAATTAAGACAAGAGGTATATTTACCACAAATCTTAAAAATTCTGTTTACCTTCAAAAATGGATAACAATTAAATTTGTATGTGGTTTTAAGAATAAGTGGATTAATTTAGTACAAACTATAAATCGCGTTACCACAAATCTTGGAAATTCCATCTTCAAAACAAACAAAAGTTGTTAGTTACTAACAGGGAAGCTCCACAACCGCATATCTAGCTCAAAAATGGCCTCATACATAAATTCTAAGAAAATCCAACTTCAAACAAACAGAAACTCTTGTTGACAGAAAGCTTCACAAGAGCATACCTATCTTCAAAATGCCCTCAATTACAAATACGAAAAGCGGATCTTTACTCAAATAGCGGGCCTGATTCACTGTTTAAATTTTCTAACCGGTATACACAAATTATACACATATTATATTATACATTCGTAAAAAATAAAGAGCAGAGACATCTAACAAGGCACGAAACACCCCAAGGTTCCAAAAAAGAAGCAAAACTATCCAGATTCGAAAATAGGAAAAATGACACTGTATAGTCGCTCTCAAAATAATAGCTGGAAAAAAAAAATTATATATATATATATATAAAAATATATGGACTTCAACGTTAATTAATTCTTCAAAATATATTAGCAATAATAGTAGTTTTTGCACACAAGCAAGTGAAAATTCTCCAAATAAAACAGCCAATAAGAATAATTATGAACAAAAACATTCAATACCCAACAAAGCTTACATCTTTTTCTTCTTTTTTTATCAGAATTTTATTCAGAAGCTGTTTAATTGAAACCCCATCAAAATTTAAGCAAGAAAGTGAATTTGGTAATACTATAAACCCGAAAGTCCTTTTTTTTGGTTTGAACTTACATAATCCAAGAATCACAATCAACCCCAGAAACAGAAAATACCAAGAATACTGATGTGTTATAATCTAGTTCTATCAAATTAAGAATTAAATTTAGAATGAGGAGAAGAATTAACCCGAGTAGTCGTCCACTTAATCTCTTAAACTAAAAATAACCGGTCAATGTATAATATATGAATTATTCATGCATATGTGTATAATCGATACATAATTTATGTATACCGGCTAGAAAAAGTAAACAGTGAATCTGACCGGCTATTTGTGTAACAATCCCGGAGAATAAGAAAAACTTGTTTGTCTGAGAGAAAAATACTGCTCCATCCCTCCGTTTCAATTTATGTGACATTGTGAAGTTTGATTGGACACAACATTTAAGAAAGAATAAATGACATTTGGAAACTTGTGGTCTTAAACAAACCTTTAAGATTTTTGTGGCTATATAAAAAGGTTACATCTTTTCTTTTTTCAGAATTTCATAGAAAAGTTGTTTAGTTGAAACTTGAAACCCCATTAAAAATTAGGCAAGATAGTGTCTTTTGTACATAATTCAAGAATCAATCAACCCCACAAACAAAAAATACCAAGAACAATACTGAGTCATGAGCATGCTTATATATCTATATATGCTCTATTAACGTATGGATTACAATTTACTTGACAAATCCAAACTTGGGTTATATAATTCTGAGGAGAAATACTCTTGCAACATAAAACAAAGCCAAATTTAAAGGGAAGGAAAAGCTATAGAAAAATACCTTCATATATTTAGCATTAAGCTCCTTTGAAACTCTGGCTTTTTCATTCATAGTGGAATTCCCAAAAGCTATAATTAAAACTCCCTTTAATAATAATAATAATAATAAGAAGAAGAAGAAAATCTTATATTTCGGCTTTGTTTTGGATTGTTGCGTGTATTCCCGCGTGGTAGAGGCCGTCATTGGTAGTTATTCTTAGTTGGAATTTCCATGCATAAGCTAACTCTTTTTCTATTTTTCCTAGTGGAGTTGGGACCAGAAAAAGTGACAACACTATATAAAATTTATTTAAAAAATTTATAATTTAAGACTAAATTATTAAATGAAATTAATATTTCTCTAAAATAATGTCTGGCATACGCATAAAGACATATATCCTAATATAAGAAGAAGACTAATTTGTCTAATTTTAAAAGGAAGTATTCCCTCTCTTTCAATTTATTTGATCTTTTTCGTAGTATGAGAGTCAAATTGAGTAATTATTTTTTTAATGAAAATTCAGATATAAGCTTTTAAAATTTTTAAAATAAAATTTACATATTTAAAAACTACATAAAAATTACTATAAGTCACAATAGTTAATAATTTAAAATATTTAAAAGTATTTAACAAATATGATTAAAGAAAAATTATTTGACTCTTCAAATAATAATAGTTTTTTTAAAAATAAATTGAGAAAGTAATTGTTAGGAAAATGGAGATAGAATATATGTCTAATGTTCAAAAGGAAAAATAACTATTAGAAAAATTGAGATAGAATAATTAAATCTAGAAAGACTTGTTACACTATGGAAATTTGGAGTTGGTGTTATTTAGACTTATTAGAAATGGTATAAGGAGGTTGTATATAAAATTTGAAGTCATTTAATGGAGATTTGGACTGATTTTGAACAAAATTACAACTGAAAATCGTGGAAGAAGTTCATCTACAGACGCTTGTATAAATGTATATAAAAGTGTATAATAGTGTATATATAAGACATACAATAGTATACATCATTATACAAAAAGTGACTTCATCTTCTTCCTTCTATCTTTTATGAAATTTAACTCAAATCTTACTCAAATCTACTCTAAATCCTTCAAATTTAAATTTTGTACTTCTTTTGATGTTGAACAACACCCAATCCAAACTTGATGTTCTATGTCTACATTGCACCTAGGATGTAGAGCGAATCAAGGAAATATTAATTAATAGTTATTGACCTTATTGGATAAAACTCGTATAGAATTCAACTAGGCATTCATTTCTTTTGGAGAGATTATAAATTTTGGGACGAATTTTCAGAAAAAAAATTATTACCTCAAACTTCAAAAGAGCTTCAATGGAGTTTTCCAACTACAATGTTCGATGTTCTTTACTCCAACAATGGTAATGTAATTTTCATTTTATTCCCACAAGATTTTCGAAGATATATTCTCCGCAATATAATAATTTCAAAATCTCTCAGATTAGCCACTATCCACATAAGTTATTTGACCAAATGCTTGTTTTAATTTCATAACATAGCCGGTGATGGCTAAACCAAGTAAGAACCTCAAATAAAGGTTAAACCGGCTAAGGCTTTTCTCCCAACTGTATTATAGCGTAATTGTTGAAAAGTGATTGCATTTAAGAGTTTTCGTAATCATTGAAAAGTGATTTCTCCCAATTGTAGTATAGGGTAATTATAGCGTAATTGCATTTACAACAACAACAATAGCGTAATTGCATTTCCAATATACTCTCGGCCCCCTCCCTCCAAGAGAACTCCCCACCTTGCTCTTGGGGTGACTCGAACTCACAACTTCTTGATTGGAAGTGGAGGGTGCTTACTAGTAGAGCAATCCACTATAGTGCTCACCACTAAAGCGTAATTGCATTTAAGAGTTGAAAAGTGAACTTTGCAAGAAGCTTTTCAAGATTATGAAAAGGTATACAACAAGTGTTTACACTGAAGAATGAGCCAATCCTAAATAAGTATTACATATATAGTGGAGAAAATTATGTGGTATGATGTGGAGATGAATTAAGTATATTTATCTTTAAGTTGTGGTAGCAAAATGATGTGGAGGTGGCTCAAAATCAGTGGAGGATCCAGAGGTTAAGATGTGTGCGGGTTCTCGGGAATCGAGTACTTTTTGTTCAGACTTTTTATATGTATTAAAAAATTTATTAAATATTTATGAATATTTGACTGTGGCCAATTATTAACTTGAGATCGTTATATGAATCCATAAATTTTAAATTCTGGATCCGCTTCTACTCAAATGTCTATCAGGTTATATGTGTTAGCCATCTTAAAGTACTTACTTAGGAGTTGAGACAAATTTATGCAAGATTCTAACTTTCAAGGAAAAGAACATATGAAAAGGGAAAAAAGAAAATATCGTTATAAAAAGTTTCAAAAACAATTATTAACAAAATGTTAGTTTATTGGGGGTAAGTTCCAATATATAGAACTTCAAATTCCTATCAGCCAACTGCTGCTGTTACTTATGATTTCAGATTTGCTATTAGGAAACACAAATAAAATACTAAATTTCTACTTATCTCCAAGTTTGGTTTGGAACCACTATGCTTCAATATGATAGTATATGATTATTACATTTATTATGGGATTATTATGTGATGAATAATAATACATAAACTACTATGTAGAGATCGTAATATTAAAATCAATAATTAACTTTATTGTAGTAATATTAATACATGTATCACGTTATGTAAGTAATGGTTATAGTAACTTCTATATCAGAAAACGCATAACTGCATCAATAATGTAACGATCCGATTTATCGTTTTGAGAATTGACGTCCCCTTCAGCAACTTAAGGTCCCGAACAACTTTGTAATGTGCATTATGACTTGCGCATGCGGTCGAGTTTGATTTTCGGACGATTCGAGATTTAATTGAAAGAACAATATATTCTTATTTTGGAAGCTTAAATGAAAAGAGTTGACCGGAGTTTGACTTTTGTGCAAACGACCCCGGAATGGAACTCTGATGGTTCCAATAGCTTCATATAGTGATTTCGGACTTAGACGTATGTCCGGTATTGGAGTTGGAAGTCTGTAGAACAACTCGACGCATTTTGGCAAAATTAGAAAGTTGATGTGTGCTAATTATATTATTTTGTGTGCAGACGAGGACTATTAATATGATGAATATCAATTGGATATGATAATAAGTGTACGAGGCATATTATAAGTGATGTGGGGTCTAAGGAGAGGCCTAAGCCTAAGTGTTGAAAATTTTATGATAGACTAAAGTTCCAAATGAGTACGCACAAGACCAAACTTTGGACGAGCATATCTATATATATATATATAAGGAGTTATGTGATGGACAATCCTCAAATGAAAGATCTTCGAGTCTAGTTTTTAACGCTTCAAACCGTTTGTCATTTGGACATTTCTACAAGAAGTTATGACCAAATTACCAAAAGCTAGCAGAATTTAACACTACCGCGCCGCCCCACGCGCCGCCCCATACGCCGTGCCTATGGAAAATTCCAGAATGTTTCGAAATGTCATTTCCAGGCACTTTTTGCACAGTCGCCACGCGCCCCCCGAGCCGCGGCTGTACAAAATCTGGGTTTTTATAATCCGACCCCCATTTCATTTAACTCGTTTAGGATTCATATTTTTGGGTATTTTCTGGTATTTTAGAGAGAGGGGAGAGCGATTCTTGAGAGAGGAAAGGAAGGACTAAGGATTTTACTATTCTACCTTGAATCAAACCTTGAAATCGCATCAAAGGGTTGCTAGAGCTTCAAAGAGGTAAGAATTTCTTTCCTCAATTCTTCAATTTTGAAATCTAACTAGAAATGGGTAATTAGTAAGATGATTCTTGGATGTGAGAGTATTAGTTATATATGCTTGTACCAATAAGGTTGCGGGAAGATTGTTGAGTTCAAATAAGTAAAGATTGGGTTGAAAAATGGTAGAAAGCTTCAAAGATTTTAATTGAATATTTGAAGGGCGATCCGATGTCGGAATTCGATAATTTTGGTATGGTTAAACTCGTATCGGAACAGGTGTTCAGATTTCCTAAGTTTTTTCGGGATTAGAAACGTGGATCCCTCTATCAATTTTTAAAATGAATTTCGGATTTTAATCCGGAATATTAGTAAGTTTATATTGAATTAATTCCTACGATTCGTATTGAGTATATTGAATTGTTATGACTAGATTTGAAGCGTTCGAACACGAATTCGCGAGGCAAAGGTGTATTGGAATCCTGAATTTGGTTGCGAAGCGAGGTAAGTATCTTGCCTAACCTTGAGTGGGGAATTACCCCTTAGGCATTGAATCTTATGTAAAAATTGTGTAATTGAAAACCATGTACGCGAGGTGACGAGTACGTACTTGGTTTATATATGCAAATTATATCGGTTGAAATTCGTAGACGCCCTTAAGTATTAGATTAAAAAATTGTTGGAACTTAATAAATCCTTGAATTTGTCATACCTCATTCCTTGCTTGTCGAGTTTGTATTTTATATGATAATTTGGTGTAATTACCACTTGAATTTTTATGTGAATTCTGTGGGTTTGTTGATTTGATATTTTCTTGGAATTAAATTAATTATTGATTTCTTATCTGTAAGTAATCATTAATTAAGTCTAAAATGAGGCGTTAACATAATTATCTAAAATTTGGATTAAAGAAGGCGTTGTCCTATGCTGAGTTACTTTTTCATCTCTGTTATTGAAGTTTATATTTGTTGTGTGGAGCCTTGGGCTATTTGTTGAGAAATTTATTGATTTTGTTATATCTTTGAAATTGGTTGTGGCCGATGGGCAAATCGCGATATGAATTATTGTATTGTGTTGTCGTGATAATATTCTGTGTAAATTGTTGTGTGATTGGAGTTATTATTCTAAGGACATAAGGGTGGCATTCTACTGTTGACATTATGTAGGTATAGGGGTAGCATTTCACTGTGCTTATGTGTATTGGGATACTGTCTGGACAGGGTGATAAGGGTGAAAATAAGAGCGATAAGGGTGGTTGTAGTAGCAATAAGGGTAGCTATTGATATTGTCAGGACGAAGGGATAAGGGTGAATATTATTATGGAGTGATACGGGTGGCTATAGGAGAGATAAGGGTGGCTAGTGTCAGGGATGATATGTGATGATGTGGGATTATTGTGTTGGTGATTTTTATGTGATGTTGTGATTTTCCTTGTGTTTATCCTTATATTTTGTACAACTTGTTTTGTTATTTCGGTAAACTTGATAATAGCCTGATCTATGTTGAAATTGTGAGCATATGGCTATTGCCGGGCATATAATATTATATGGGATCGGGTTGCACGCCGCAACAGAGATGAAATATCGGCACGAGGTGTCGGAAAAAATATGATAGTTTTTATTATTGGCACGTGAACTGTCTGTGCAGATGTGATATGAAATATGGGTACGAGGTGCTGGAAAAAATATGATGATTTAATTATGGGTACGAAATGCTGTAGAAATATGAAAGTGGGCCGAGACCCGTATTTTATGATTATGAAATGAGGTGTCACATTGTGACTTTTATTTGAAAGAATTATATTCAAAATATTTATTTGGAAGGATTTTATTCAAAATATTATTTAAAAGAATTGTATTTGAAAGATATTTATTTGAAAGAATTATATTCAAAATATTTATTTGGAAGGATTTTATTCAAAATATTATTTAAAAGAATTGTATTTGAAAGATATTTATTTGAAAGAATTATATTCAAAATATTTATTTGGAAGGATTTTATTCAAAATATTATTTAAAAGAATTGTATTTGAAAGATATTTATTTGAAAGAATTATATTCAAAATATTTATTTGGAAGGATTTTATTCAAAATATTATTTAAAAGAATTGTATTTGAAAGATATTTATTTGAAAGAATTATATTTGAAGGATATTTGTTTGAAGAAGTATATTTGAAATACATTTATTGGAAATGATTATGTTCTAGAGATTTCTAGTGAAAAACTTATAGATGAAAGATGTATATTTTGAAGGACTTAATTATTGGTTGTACTTGTATTCATTATCTGTTGAGCAATATTTATGGAGTTCTTGTTGCCTGACTATTTACATCACTAGTTGATTATTGTTGCTATGACTGCTATTTGTTTTCTATTATTTTTATATATTATATTACACATGTTATTAGACTAGTGAGTGTCTTGACTGTACCTCGCCACTACTCTACCGAGGTTAGTCTTGATACTTACTGGGTACCGACTGTGGCGTACTCATACCATACTTCTGCATATTTTTATGCAGAGCCAAGTATTGGAGATTGATAAGTGGGGATTTTGACTACTTATTTGCGCCTTTTGACTTTCGTTTTAGTTAAAAAATGCTTAAAGGTATTCCCGAAAATTGATAAAATTTGCTTACTTGCAAGAGCATTGGAAAATGAGCCAAAGTGATGAAATTCAACTCAAGAAGGAGTGATTTTAAACAAGGACAAAAATCAAACAAAAAGGCTAAAGTGCGGACCGCAGAATTTTGTCTACAGCCGCAGAACAAGAAGAAAATTTGACAGTGCTACAATGCAAAGTGTGGACCGCACAATAATTGTGCGGCCGTAGAAGTCAAGGTTCAGAGAGTTGGGAATTCAAGACAATCAAGATCTGCGAACCGCACTATAATTGTGCGGCCGCACCCTGAATTGTGCGGTCCGCAGAACTCAAGAAGTGCGGACGTAGTTTAGAAATGTGTGGCCGCAGAAACCACTCCTATCAAGAGTTTCAGCAAAGTGCGGACCGCACACAGAATTGTGCGGCCGCAGAACCTCCGAAAGGGCAATTTTGTCCGAAAATTTCAGTTGTGTATAAATTGTCTTTTTTGACGAAATTAGGTCAAGTTTTGAATATTTGAAAGTTGGTACCCGTTTTTCTTTACTGTTTTAGGAAACTTTATCATAGCTTGTCAATTTTACATCGGATTTTCATCTATTTATCATTAAATATGAGTTTAATCATCCTTTCTTCTTTATTTTCTTCATCACCCACTATGAGTAGCTAAATTTCTAGTTAGGGTTGTGACCCAACCATAGTCTGAGTACTTAATGGGTGTTTGATTTAGGACTTATGTATGGTTGAGTGTGTAATATTTAGCCTAGTTCTTGCTATAATTGTAGAATTAATGGTTGCAAACATTGATTCAAACCTATTTGACTTAGTCTTTACTTGAGAAAGAGAGACTTAGTCTAGAAAAACTTGGCTAACAAGAAATTGGGATGAACTCAAGAAATTGATTGGGTTGAATCTAGAGATAGTAAAACCCGACTTGAGCATCTATCAACTATTTTGTGCATTACCCATTTGGACTTGAGAGAGAGCCAAATTGGCCAAAACCACTATATTATCGAGAGGTATTGAGTGAGTAATTGTGTGTTGATTGCTATAATACGTCCCGACCAACGAAACCCGCTCTAAATCCCACAACCCATTAGGCAAACACCTAGGTGGAAGTCACAACCCTAGATATTTTACATACTTTAAAAACAACACCAAAAATATTACTCTCTAGCTTTACATTTGCAAATCGTAGCATAATCTAGAAGTAGAATCAAAACACAGCTTATGGAAGTACATCTTAGACACTTTACGCGCTTAGTATGAATATATACCTAATAACATCTAAGTTCCCTGTGGATTCGATCCCGACTCCCAGTTGGGTAATTATTATTGCAATCGACCGCTTCACAACCCCAAACTGAGGTGTGATTTGGGCGAGATCAATTTTTGGCACCGTTGCCGGGAGTATAAAAACAGATTTAGCTATATATTTGGTTTTGTGTGTGAATTATCTTCTTTTCCTTCCGTGTTACTAATATTTTTGGTGAAATAATTGTAGGTGAAACAATGGCTCTCAACAACAATAATCCTCTCAGCAACATGCCTTTGGGGGATGTGGACGTGGAAGATGACCAAGTTGAAGAGGTTCCTCCTGAACCTCAAGCAAATAGACGAGGCCGACCGCCTCAAGACAACGTTCCTGTTCCATCCCCATCTCCACCAAGAGCGGCTCCACACCGAGTGTTGCCGAATGAAGGGTATGCAAGTATCATAGTCCCACCCCGCATTAGGGCGGGCCACTTTCAAATCATAAATGTTATGCTCACATTGCTAGAGCAACAAGGATTCTTCACCGGGGCTCCGTATCAAAATACGTACAAACACTTGAAAGGATTTGTGGACACTTGTTGGGGGAGTAAACAGACAAAAGTCTCCGAGGACGCTTTAAGGTTGAGGCTATTTCCTTTTTCACTATGGGAGAAATCCTTGGATTGGTTAGAAAGGTTTCCAAACCATTCCATCCATACATGAGATAAATTGGAGGATACATTCATTGCCAAGTTCTTTTCTCCTAGGCATATGGCTACTCTTAGAGACGAGATTCTAGCATTCAAATAAGAACCCAATGAGCCTTTGCATGAGATATGGGAGAGGTACCGAACTATGGTGAAAGAGTGCCCGAACAATGACATGATGTAGGCTATGATTCAACAAACTTTTTATAGGGGGATCATTACTACCAATCAATGCATGGTCAACTAACTTGCCGGTGAAAATTTCATGACAACACCATATGCCGAAGCTTGTGAGATCTTATATGAAATGGTGGATACTTCAACAGCATGGCAAAGTATAGCAAATGTTCCTCAAGGTGATCCAAATGTGATTCTCCTACATAAAGAATTGCATGATCATGGGCAAGCAATTGCCGAGTTTACCACTACAATGAATCAATTAGCCAAAGTTCAACTTCAACAAGTTCAAAGTCCTAAATAAGTAAATGCAATGGAGGGTGTCAATATGATGGTAAACAAGAGAGGCAAAATGTTCAACAAGTGCAAAACTGTGCGGAACAATATGTGCAAGAAGATAGTGGATTTGACCAAGATGAATCTTACAATGAACAAGAGGAGGAAGTACAATATGTGAACAACTTCCAAGGGAAAAGAAACAACTCTCAAGGCCCGAATCAACAACAATGGCGATCTCAAGGTAATCAAGGGAATTGGAACTCAAAAAACCAAAAATTATTGAGGTGGCAATAGTCAAGGATATTGGGGAGGCAACAACCAAGGGGTATGGAACAATAACCAAGAGAATTAGGGGTCGGGCTTTCAAAGACCCCTGATGTATCAACAACAAGCAACTCGCCTCCTTATCCTTCCCATGGTCCTAGCTCTTCCAACAATAAGATGGGACGAATTGAGAACTTGTTCAAACAAATAATGGATAAGAATGCCGACTCCGATGCTCAACTAGCCTCTCACAACACTTCAATTCGCAATTTGGAAGTTCAATTGGGGTAAATCTCGCAAGCTTTGAACACTCATCCTAAGGGGGCACTACCAAGTGACACGTTGGTGAACCCGAAGGGTGGGAACAATATGGGACATGCCATGGACATGACTACAAGGAGTGGTAAAGGTGGGGATGCAATCACCTCAAGTCAAAGAAGAATTGGGGATGATGAACAAGTGATTCAAGAAGATGAGATTCCAAACAATGTGGTGCAAGCAAATGACGAAGTGAGAATTGATATTGATGAAAATGTGGAGGAGACTCAAGAAAAAGTGAACCCGTATAGGGAATACATTTTTGACATACCAGAATCAGTAGTGCCAACGGCTAAGACACCAATTCCAAGGCCTCCTCCTCCATACCCTCAAAGGCTTACCAAGCAAAATGGTGAGAACCAATTCAAAAAGTTCATTGACATGATGAAGATCTTATCTATTAATGTGCCATTGGTTGAGGCTTTGGAGCAACTGCCCGGATATGTGACAAAGAAGAGGTTGATGAATTGTGAGACTATAAAGATGACACATCAAGTGAGCGCAATTGTACACTCAATGGCTCCTAAATTGGAAGGTCCCGACACTTTCACAATGCCTTGCACCATTGGAAGCGCCGACTTTGCCAAAGCTCTTTGTGATCTAGGGGCGAATATGTACTTGATGCCCTACTCGGTTTTCAAAACGTTGGGAATTGGACAACCAAGACCCACTTCTATAAGGCTACAAATGGCGGATTGTACTATGAAGAGACCATTGGGTATTATTGATGAAATGCTGGTTCGAGTTGATAAGTTCATCCTCCCGGCGGACTTTGTGATTCTTGATTGTGAAGTGGACTATGAGGTACCTATTATTTTGGGTAGACCTTTCCTTGCTACAGGGAAGGAACTTGTTTATGTGGAAGCCGGCGAGATCACCTTCCGGGTGGGTGATTAAAAGGTGGTTTTTCATGTGTGCAAATCTATGAGGCAACCGAGTAACAATGAAGTTTGTTCGTTTGTAGACTTAGTGACCGAGGTGATAGTTGATGATGCTAGTTCCATGATGAATGGTGATGATACTTTGGAGGTAGTATTGCTTAATCATGATGATGATGAGAAGGATGGCTATGTGGAATGTGTGAATGCATTGCAAGGAATGGGATTGTACACTTATGAACCCCGCAAATTGTCCTTAGATCTTGAAAACCGGAAGATCCTCCAACAAAGACCTCAATCGAGGAGCCTCCCACTTTGGATTTAAAGCCATTGCCTCCACATCTCAGGTATGAATTCCTTGGCCCGTGTTCTACTATACCGGTTGTTCTTTCTTCTTATTTGACTAACGTGTAGGTAGACTCTACTTTAGCGGTGTTACAAAAGAGGAAGAAAGCTATCGGATGGACATTGGCAGATATTTGGAGTATAAGCCTTGCCTTTTGCATGCATAAGATTATTTTGGAGGAGGATTCCAAACCCTCAGTTGAACATCAAAGAAGACTAAATGAATAAATGCAAGAGGTGGTGAAGAAGGAGATCATACTGGGGTTGTTTACCCCATTTCCGGTAGCTCGTGGACCTCTCCGGTGCAATGTGTCCCAAAGAAAGGGGGCATGACTGTGGTCACCAATGACAAGAACGAGTTGATTCCTATAAGAACGGTGACCGGGTGGAGAGTATGTATGGACTATAGCAAGATCAACAAAGTCACAAGGAAAGATCATTTCCCACTTCTATTCCTTGATCAAATAATTGATAGGTTGGCCAGCCATGCTTTTTATTGTTTCCTTGATGGATTTTCCGGCTACAATCAAATTATTATTGCTCTGGAGGACCAAGAGAAGACTACTTTCACATATCTCTATGGTACTTTCGCATTCTCATGGATGCCATTTGGGTTATGCAATGCACTGGCGACTTTTCAATGGTGTATGATGGCTATTTTCACCGACATGGTGGAGGATTTTCTTAAGGTCTTCATGGATGATTTTTCTGTGGTTGGGAATTCCTTTAATGATTGCTTGAAAAACTTGGATAAGGTCTTGGCAAGATGCGAGGAGACAAACTTGGTACTTAATTGGGGGAAGTGTCACTTCATGGTCGAGGAAGGCATTGTCCTTGGCCACAAAATTTCAAAGAATGGTATTGAGGCCGATAAGGCAAAAATATAAGTGATTTCTAAACTCCCACCCCTATATCCGTGAAGGGAGTGAGGAGCTTCTTGGGTCATGTGGGGTTCTATCGCCGTTTCTTCAAGAAGTTTTCCAAAGTGGTGAACCCCTTGTGTAAGCTTTTGGAGAAGGATGCCAAATTCCATTTCAATGAGGATTGCATGAAGGCATTCAAATTGCTCAAGTTCAAATTCACTAATAATCCTATTATCACCTCACCGGATTGGAGCTTGCCTTTTGAACTCATGTGTGACGCAAGTGATGTGGCAAACAGAGCAGTTTTGGGGTAACATATCAACAAAATCTTCCATCTGGTCTATTATGCTAGTAATATCATGAACGATGCCCAAGTCAATTACACGGTGACCGAAAAACAGCTCCGTGCTACTGTCTTTGCTATGGAGAAGTTTCGCCCGTACTTGATGGGTACAAAGGTTATTGTCCACACCGATCATGCAGCGCTTTGGTACTTAATGAGCAAAAAGGATTCAAAGGCGAGGTTAATGCGGTGGGTGCTTTTATTGCAAGAGTTCGATCTCGAAATCCAAGACCACAAAGGCAGTGAAAACCAAGTGGTGGACCACTTGTCTCGCTTGGAGGAGGAGGGGAGGCCACATGACGGCCTTGAGATTAATGATTCCTTCCCAACGAGCAACTTCTAGCCATTTCAATGACCGAGATTCCACGGTTTGCTGACTTAGAAATTATCTTGCGAGTGGTATTGTACCGAATGAGTTCTCTTCGAACCAAAGGAAGAATCTCAAACGGGATTGCCTTGACTATTTTTGGGATGAACCGTATCTCTTCCGGATTTGTACCGATGGTGTGATTTAACGATGTGTGTCGGAGGAAGAACAAATGAAAATTCTTGAAGTTTGCTACTCTTCACCATATGGTGGTCACTATGGTGGAGCGAGAACGGTGGAAAAAGTGTTGAGTTATGGATTCTATTGTCCTACCCTCTACAAGGATGCTAGTGATCTAGTCAAGCATTGTGTTGAATGTCAAAGGGCCGGTGAGATTTCTAAGAAAAATGAGATGCCACTCACCACCATCTTGGAAATTGACATTTTTGATGTGTGGGGCATTGATTTCATGGGACCGTTCGTAAGCTCTTGTGGTAACACATACATTTTGGTAGTGGTGAACTATGTGTTAAAGTGGGTTGAGGCCGTTGCTCTACCCAACAATGAAGCTCCAAGTGTGGTGACATTTTTGAAAACGAATATCTTTACAAGATTTGGCACTCCAAGGGCTATTATAAGTGATGGGGGATCGCACTTTTGCAACAAAGCTTTTGATACCTTACTCACCAAGTATGGTGTCACTCACAAAGTCTCGACCCCCCCATCATCCTCAAGCAAGCAGGCAAGTGAAAGTCTCAAACCGGGAGATCAAGAGTATTTTCTCAAAGACCGTGAATGCAAACCGAACGAATTGGTCAAAGAAACTTGATGATGCTCTATGGGATTATAGGACGGCTTACAAAACACCGATTGGATGTCTCCACACCGGTTGGTGTTCGGGAAAGCTTGCCACCTTCCGGTGGAACTTGAGCACAAGGCTATGTGGGCATTGAAGAAGCTTAATCTTGAGTGGGATTTCGCCGCTAACCTGAGGGTGGCACAGTTGAATGAGCTTGATAAATTCTGGTACCATGCATATACAAGTTCTTCCTTATACAAGGAGAAGATGAAGTACCTCCATGACAAGTACATCCAGAACAATGAGTTCAAAGAAGGTGATCTTGTGTTATTGTTCAATTCTCGGTTACGGATGTTTCCGGGAAAGTTGAAGTCTAAGTGGAGTGGTCTGTTTGAGGTTGTGAAGGTGACACCCTTTGGTGCATTAGACTTGAAGAATAAAAACGATGAAGTGCTTAGAGTCAATGGGCACCGGGCGAAGCATTATCTTGGAAAAGTTAATGATGGCCACGTCGTGGCATTAATTCATTTCAAGTGATTGATGGTAATCTGTATCGTGCCATGACGTTAAATTAGGCGCTTCTTATGAGGCAACCCATATTTCTTTTTATTCTTCTTTTTCTTCTTTTTAGATAGGTTTAATTTTGTGCTAACTGGTTTTTAAGTGAATTGCAAGAATGAGTGTACTTTGTAGGAACTGTGCTCGAAAAAATGGCTAAGTGTTGAAAAAGTGCGGACCGCATAATCTTGCATGCCACAACAAAAAAGATTCTGCGGCCTCACAATTCGTTGTGCGGCCACACAACTGGAGACCCAAACATGCAAACTCTCTGAAGTTTGCAATTGCTGAGAAATGGCCAATCTGCGGCTGCACTTGGAATGGTGCGGCCTGCACAAATATCTGCGGCTGCACCCAATTTTATCTTGACCGCATATCTTCAGAGGGACCAGGTACAAAGTGCGGACCGCACACAAAATTGTGTGGCTGCACTCAGCTGCACATTTTGACCTAAGTTGGTCAACTTATAAATAAGCTCTCCTCTCACTGTTCCAAACATTACGCACTTTGAACTCTTGGCACCTAAGAAAGCACAGTGCACAAAAATTATTTCAAACATCATACTCATTTCATCGTCCTAGATTCTCCCATGCATCCTTCATCACTGGTATGTTCAATTCGTGTTTAGATTTTTCAAAATTCTCTTAGTTTTTTGTCCTTAATTAGTATATTTATTTTTAGTCCGAAATGTCAGATGATTCATCATATGTGCTTAAAATTGTGTGGGTAATTTCATATGTACTCATTGGGGGTTTGGTAAATCATGTATCATGTCTAATTTGCCAATACCATGTCTAAATTGTACCAAAAAAGAAAAACCTAAGTTCAGTGCCGTCTAATTTTGAATTTTGCGGCCGCACATTAAATTGTGCGATCCGCAGATCCTTAGTTTTAGGGCAAGTCTGTGCATTCAATGTGCGGACCACACTCAAAATTGTGCGGTCCGCAGAAAATGATCTGCGGCCACAAAAACATTTGTGCGACCACAAATCCAAACTTCAGAGAACTGGTATTACTGGGCTTGGAATTGTGCAGCCGCACTCACAATATTGCGGTCCACATTTCAATTGTGCGGCCGCACTTGAAAATTGTGATGTCCGCACAAGGCAGTCTGCGGCCGTACTCAGAATTATGCGGACCGCAATTTATCCTTTGCATATTGTTTTGTCTATAACATTTTTTAGCCTGCTTCTGAACTTTAACTGACTCATGTTGCTTTGTATTACAGGCAATGGTTCGATCAAGAGGTCGTGGTGATACTTCTAAAGGGAGGGGTGAACCCTCCCGAGGCTAAGGCAGGGGTACTCAACCTCTTACAGTGCAAAAGAAAGCAATATCAAAGAAGCCAACCACTGGGAGAGGTAGGGCCACAGAGCCCTCAGAATCAAGTTCTTATATCCTATCTAGGGAAGCTTCAGAGGGTCACTCAGTGAAGGAACAACCTGAGGCCCAATCTCAACCACCACAGTTCCCTGGGAGATACCAACTCTGAAATGAACCCTCCACCTCAGCAACCACTTCTGAGGGTTCGGATGAAGGTAGCCAGGGTACAGAACCCTCCATTACACACACTTCCGTTACACCAGTCGTAGTGGATGATGATGATGATGACATTCTAAACAATGGTAGAGGGGGTGATACGAGAGTGGCCGGCCTAGAGAGGTCGAAAAAAAAGGAAGCCTAGGAAGACAGATTTATGAGCTTGACGACATTTAATAAATTCAGAGAGTGGTGGCCCCAGAGATCGCTTATACTTGAGAAACAGTTTCTATTGAAGGATTTAAATAGATTCAATCCAAATGTGGCTAAACAGTTGAGGGAGCGAAAGGGGTGGACATGGTTCACTCAGAGTGTTATGAAAGCCAATGAGCATTTAGTACGGGAGTTCTATGCCAATTTCGCACATATCAAGAAGGGTACTAAAGTGACCAAGGTGAGAAACTTGAAGGTTCGATTTGATCAAAGCACTCTGAACACCTACTTGGGGTTTGAGGAGGTGGAGCCAGTTCAGTACTTGGAAAAGTTTTCAATGAGTGATGCAGCTTGCCCTTGGTTAGCAGATATCTTGGTAGACCCAGGACAACCACCACCATGGATCACAGCGGGGATTCCCATTGCACGAGCTACCCTCAACTTTGAAGCAAAAGGGTGGCAAACATTTGTGTCCAGCTGCATAGACCCGAGTCAAAATGAGAACAATCTTCCAATCCCCTGGGCAGTCTTGGTGGCATCTATCATGGCCGGGTACCCAATCAATGTGGGTGCCATCATGTCGGCCAATATTTCAGTAGTTGTTAGATAGGGTGAGAGCTCCTACCTGTATCCCAACACCCTCATGGAGTATCTCACAGATGCAGGGGTGGAGTCGAGGAGCTTTGATACGAAGGTTCGGGCTAAGAAGCCCTTCTCCTGGTATTGTCTGAAGGACCCGAGGAACCCGAAGCTCAAGGCTAAGTCAGCTGCTACCATAGGTCAGTCTGGTGAGCCATCAGTGGTGGTTGCAGATTCAGCTGCTATGCCTTCTGCAACTTCCATGCCTTCCACAGCAGTCGGTTCTTCCACCGAGACAACTGACATGCCACCACCTCCATCTTCTAGACCATCAACATCAGTATCAGTGCCTTCCTCCTCCACATATCCACTCACTGCGCTGCGAGTCTCCCAGACATAGGCAAGTCTCAACAACTGGATACAGACAGCTACTGTAAAGCTGTCTGACATATCCAGTACTGTTAAAGCTCAGCCTTCTACCCCAGCAGCACCACAGGTTCCTCCGTCAGTGGAGGAAACATTGAAAAAAATCTTGGACAATCAGAAGACCATCATGGATACATTAGTGGCACATAGGGGAGCTAATGAGGAGTTGGGTAAATAGGTGAAGAAGATGAGGAAATCACAGGCCTCAAGAAAATCAGTGGACAAGTTGAAAAAAGAGGTGACCAAGATAGTAGCAGCTGGTGATCTTCCATTTGACTTACTGATGGAGACAGATCCATCAGTACCGGCAGACCCAACATCACCATCAGCACCAGTGGCACCAGCTGGCCAGTCTGAAGAGCCAGACTGTCACGACCCGAAATTCCCACCTTCGGGACCGTGATGGCGCCTAACATTTCACTTGCTAGGCAAGCCAACATTAGAATATAATTAGCCATTTTTAACAAAAAATTTAAATTAATTAATAGCAAGAAAACAAATACGGAAATAAAGTCTAAAATAAAGTGAATATTTCATAATAATTGAGATATCTAAATACCATCCCAGAACTGGAGTCACAAGTGCACGAGCTTCTAGAATAATAAGAATATAAGGTCTGAAATAAATTCAAGTTGTTTGAAATATAATACACAAGTGAGATAAGATAGAAGGGGACTTCAGAACTGCGAATGCTGTGCAGTTATACCTCAAGTCTCCACTGGTAGCTATATCCGGGCAAATCTACAGTACGCCGCTGGCACCAACTCCGAAATATGCACAAGAAGTGTAGAGTATAGTATCAGTACAACCGACCCCATGTATTGGTAAGTGATGAGCCTAACCTCGACGAAGTAGTGACGAGGCCAAGGCAGATCACTTACATTAACCTGTACGTAATAACAATAACAACAACAATAATAGAAATAAAACAGGTATCTCTTTTCAACAATTTAAGCCAACTCGACAGTCATAACCAATTATTATTTCAATCAATTTCCATTACGGCGTGCAACCCGATCCCACAATATATTCATTTCAATCAATTCTGTTGCAGCGTGCAACCCATTCCTCCAATATATTCATTTCAATCAATTCTGTTGCGACGTGCAAACTGTTCCTCCAATATATTCATTTCTATCAATTCTATTGTGGCGTGCAATCCGTTCCTCCAATATATTCATTTCAATCAATTCTGTTGCGGCGTGCACCCCGTTCCTCCAATATATTCATTCAACTCTTAAATGTAATAAAAATACTCCAATAAATACCACGTTCAATGAGAAATTATTAAGCATCAAGTCATACAGTAATTATAATTTATTTATGAAACAAATAATAACAAGTAGCAATTAATTGTGGAAATCAGGGAGAAAATAGACCGTTTAATATTTAATATGCTAAATGTCAAGTAGAAATTAAGAAACATAAATCAAATAAACATGTAACAATTATTGCAGGAATTCAAGAATTAATATTTGACAAGGAATATGAGAGAAACAATTATTATAACAATTAATTCGTGTGTTAAAATAATTAAGCAAACAATTAATTTGATGATGTATAGATACTCGTCACCTCGCCTATACGTCGTTCACATGAATTTCACATAACAAATAATTCAATGGTTCTATTCCCTCAAGTTAAGGTTAACCACGACACTTACCTCGCTTTGCAACCAAATTCAAGAGTCCAATAAACCTTTGCCTCGCAAATTCGTGTCCGAAATCCTCAAATCTAGTCATAAACAATTCAATATAATACAAATCGCAGGAATTAATTTCATATGAATTAACAAACTTTCTGGATTAAAATCCGAAATTCATCTCAAAATCAACAGTGGGACCCACATCTTAAATCGTGGAAAAACTTAGAAAACCCAAACACCCGTTCCGATACGAGTTCAACCATAAAATAATTATCGAATTCTAACATCGGATTGACCTTCAAATCTTAATTTTATATTTTTGGAAGATTTTATAAAAATCTTATTTTTCTTCCATAAATTCACGGATTCATGATGTAAATAAGTATGGAATCGTGGAATATAATCAATATAGGATAAGAAACACTTACCCCAATGAATTTCTTGAAAACCCACGAAAAATCATCACAAACTGAGCTCCCAAAGTCTAAAATGTGAAATAATACCCACACCCTCGGTTATATAGTACCCAATATGACCTCACAATGTGCGGTCCGCACAATTCCAAGTGCGGTCGCACATCCTAGCTTCTGCGGTCGCACATAAATTGTGCGGCCGCACTTCACAACTTTTTCACTATCAGGCTTCAGTAAAATGCCCATAACTTTCTGTACAGATGTTCAAATGATTCGTGCTATATCTTTCTGGATACTAGATTCAAAGGGTTACAACTTTTAGTTTTGAATCATCTCCAAATTCGTTGTGGATTAAAATATATAAGCCTCCGAAGTCGGACCATCGAACCTACAGAACCCCTGAAGTGTGGCCGCACACAAAATTGTGCGGTCTGCACTAGGTGTATGCGGCCGCACACAAAATTACGGTCCGCACTTGTCCTCTACGGTCCACACTTTTACAAAACTTGTGCCAAAACATGTTAAATGAATCCGGAATGACTTCAAATTTGGCACACAAGTCATAAATGACATAACAGAGCAATTCCAATTTTCAGAATCAGATTCTGACCCCGATATCAAAAAGTCAAATCCGTGGTCAACTATGAAAATCTTTAGCCTTTAAATTTTTAGTGTTTGTTAAATGGCCATAACGTGAGTTAAGGACCTCCAAATTAAATTTCGGGCATATGCCCAAGTCCCAAATCACGATACGGACCTACCGGAACCATCAAAACACTGATTTGGGTTCGTTTGCTCAAAATATTGACCAAAGTCAACTCAGTTGAGTTTTAAAGCTCTATTTCACATTTTAATCAATTTTTCATATAAACACTTTTCGAAACTTTATACGGACTACGCACGCAAGTCGAGGAATAAAAAAATAGTGCTTTTCGAGGTCTTACAATACCGAATTAATTATTAAATTTAAAGATGACCTTTTGTGTCATCACATTCTCCACCTCTAAAACAAACATTTGTCCTCGAATGGAATTAGAAAAGTACATGAGCTGGTGAAAAGGTGTGGATATTTACTCTAAATGTCCGACTCGGACTCGCAGGTAGCTGTCTTAATTGATTGACCTCTCCATTTCACACAAACTGAAGGATAACTCTTAGACCTCAATTGTCGGACCTGTCGGGCTATAATATCTATCGGTTCCTCTTCATAAGTTAAATCTATGTCCAATTGGACTGAACTGAAATCTAGTACATGGGACGGATCATCATGATATTTCCGTAGCATAGACACATGGAACACCGGATGAACCGCTGATAAACTAGGTTGTAATGCAAGCATGTAGGATACTTCGCCCACCCTTTCAAGAATTTCGAAGGGTCCTATATACCTAGGGCTCAACTTTCCCTTCTTTATGAACCTCATTACACCTTTCATAGGTGAAACCTGGAGCAATACTCTTTCTCCAACCATGAATGCAATATCACGAACCTTATAATCGGCATAACTCTTTTTCCTAGACTGAGCTATGCGAAGTCGATCCTGAATAATTTTGACCTTATCCAAGGCATCTTGTACCAAATCGGTACCCAACAACCGAGCCTCTCCCGGTTCAAACCAACCAACTGGCGATCGATATCGCCTTCCGTACAATGCATGAATACCTCATATAGAGCCATCTGAATGCTCGACTGATAGCTATTATTATAAGCAAACTCTACAAGTGGCAAGAACTGATCCCAAGAACCTCCAAAGTCTATAACACAAGCGCGAAGCGTATCTTTCAATATCTGAATAGTGCGCTCTGACTATCCGTCTGTCTGTGGATGAAATGCTGTACTCAACTCAACCCGCGTGCCTAACTCACATTGTACAGTCCTCCAGAAGTGTGAGGTAAACTGCGTACCTCGATCTGAAATAATAGACACAGGCACACTGTGAAGGCGGACAATCTCACAAATGTAAATTTCAGCTAACCGCTCTAAAGAATAGGTAACTTCCACTGGACTGAAATGTGCTGACTTGGTCAACCTGTCCACAATGACCCAAATAACGTCAAATTTTCTCTGAGTCCGTGGGAGCCCATCAACAAAATCCATAGTGATACGCTCCCACTTCCACTCAAGAATTTCTAACTTCTGAAGCAAACCACCAGGTTTCTGATGCTCGTACTTAACTTGTTGATAATTTAGACACTGAGCTACATATGCAACTATATCCTTTTTCATTCTCCTCCACCAATAATGTTCCTGCAAATCTTGATACATTTTGGCGACACTCGGATGAATAGAATACCGGGAATTGTGGGCCTCTTCAAAAATTAATTCACGAAGCCCATCCACATTAAGAACACAAATACGACCCTGCATCTGCAGAAATCCATCATCTCCCACATCAACCTGCTTGGCACCACCGTGCCACATCGTGTTCTTAAGGACAAGCAAATGAGGATCATCATACTGTCGCTCTCTGATGCGCTCAAATAAAGAAGACCGAAAGATTGTGCAGGCTAGAACCTGACTGGATTCTGCAATATCTAACCTCACAAACTGATTGGCCACAGTCTGAACATCTGCAGTTAATGGTCTCGCACCAACCGGAATATACGCAAGGCTGCCCAAACTCACAGCCTTTCTACTCATAGCATCAGCCACCACATTGGCCTTTCCGGGATGATACAAAATGGTGATATCATAGCCTTTCAATAGCTCCAACCATCTTCTCTGCCTAAAATTGGATCGTTTTGTTTGAACAAATACTGTAGGCTATGATGACCAGTAAATACCTCACATGAGACACTGTAAAGGTAATGCCTCCAAATTTTCAGCGCATGAACAATGGCTGCCAATTCTAAGTCATGAACATGATAATTCTTCTCGTGAACTTTTAATTTCTGTGATGCATCTGAAATCACCCTGCCATATTGCATCAATACTGCACCAAGCCCAACGCGAGATGCATCAAAATACAATGTATAAGATCCTGAACCTGTGGGTAATACCAACATTAGCGCTGTAGTCAAAGCGGTCTTGAGCTTCTGAAAGCTCAACTTACACTCACCTGACCATCTAAATGGGGCACCCTTTTGGGTCAATCTGGCCTTAATAATTGTTCATAATCAATTACATAATCGTCAATTAACTTCATGTTAACAAAAATGTCGTTTCAAACGTTCACAATACTGATAACGAGATGTAAGGCATGAAGACCTCATAATTATTTACCCGAATTAATGAGTCACATTTAACGCTACCTGGGCGGGCACCTACCTCGTAAGCTAAAACTCAATAATTACAACACGACTTTGGCAAGTATGCACAGAGAATTTCATACAAGAATTTTTAAATAAGCCTAATAGGCATGACTCCCGATTATTGCTATAGTACAAAATTAATTTCACAAGGGAGAACTTAAACATAAGAATTTTCCTCACAAGGATCTTGTCCTTATATAACTTCCACCGCAACTCGTAGCCCAGTTTAAACATATCAATTTATATTAAAATGCGAGAATCTCATCCTCAGTTCTGAATCACAAGTAATATGCACATCGTGCCAATCAAAAATTTCCATTTTCTCCTTTTAAATAGTTTCGGTTATACAAAATCACAACACATAATGAACCCTACACCGGTAGGGCATATAATTCACAATTTATAATTAATTATCTGGAAATTACATCAAAACTTAACGAAATGAGTACCATAAAGCCACCTTTAGCCTCACAACTCTTATTAGTGACCAACATGGAATGATTGGCATAGTTATCTCCAAAGAATATCCCAATAGGAGTAAACACATAAGTAGATTATTGAATTACGAATCTCACTCATAAATGGAGCACAATAGGATGACTCGTCTCGATACTCATAACCGAAGCACGTTAAGGAAATTATTCCTTTATATTAAATCGAAGTCGTACATGTAATGACACCATCTAATGTAGCGACCTCCGCCGTACCATAAACCAATTATATCAACGGTTGGGCCTCCACCTCTAGGACGTCTTTTACCAGCCTATCCTCTACCCTTAACTGGTCGTGTGGGTGGTGTAGTAACTGCAATGGGCACATAGCCTGAGTGCTTTAATGAAATATGCCTCTCCCAAGTTTGGGACAATATTCTCATGATGTGCCTAGTATCACCTCATTCATAACAACCCCTTTGCGGGTTTGGCTTATCATACTGAGTATTTGTGTCAGATAAGTGGAATAACCAATAAGTTTGAAAATATAATATTTAAATACAATATAAAATCCCACAAATACTGATACGAACACTCCCCAAAACCTAGTGTCACTGAGTACATGAGCATCTAATATGAATATAAGTCTGGAAAATACGGTCTATGCTAATCTGAGGCCAAATACAATAACAAGGAGATAGGGAAAGAGAGACAAGGTCTGCGAAACATGGCAGCTACCTCTAAATCTCCAAAAAAATCAATTGTGCAAGAGAATCAACACCCGCTATGTCCGGGAACACCTGGATCTGCACACGAAGTGCAGGGTGTAGTATGAGTACAACCAACTCAGCAAGTAACAATAATAACTAAGGAACTGTAGATAATGATGAGCTGCGCAGTTATAGTTCATTTTCAATAATTCCAACAGAGAATAGACATGCTTTCAAATCCAGCAGTTTAAGTCAAAACAATTTATACAGTTCAAATTCAGGTAATCCGGATATAAAATCTTTCAGAGAATTTCACAACATTGACAGATAGCAACTAAGTGCAACGACAAATGAAAAGCAAGTACAGCCTCTCAGGCAACAAATACTCAACTTGCCACAACAGCTCAACCACTCTGCTCTCAACCCTCAGCACTCACACTCAATGGGTACCCGCGCTCACTGAGGGTGTACAGACTCCGAAAGGGCTCCTACAACCCAAGCGCTATAATCTGCACGGCCAACTCACGTGCTGCACGGACAACTCACGTGCCATAGTATCAATATTTGGATCCGCATGGTCAACTCACGTGCTGCACGGATAACTCACGTGATATAGTATCAATATCTGGATCCTCACGGCCAACTCACGTGCTGCACGGACAACTCACGTGCTGCACAGACAACTCACGTGCTGCACGGACAACTCACGTGCTGCACAGACAACTCACGTGCTGCACGGACAACTCACGTGCTGCACGGACAACTCACGTGCTATTGTATCAATATCTCACAATCAGGACCTCAACCTCACTCGGTCATAAATCTCTCCAGTCTCTCGGGCTCTCAATAATCATGAAATCAGCCCAAACAACAATGATATGATGCATCAATAATGAACATTAGAGACTGAGATAAAATAAATAAGTAAACTGTGACTGAGTAGCAAACAATAATTTAGCAGATAATTCAACATGTACACGACCTCTGTAGGTCCCAACAGTACCAACATATAGCCTAAACATGGGTTCTAACATGTCTTACAGTCAAATTTCCACAACACATAGAGAGCATATAGCTAACAACAAGTTATTCAACTTTACAGTTTCACGGGATGGACCAAGTCACAATCCCCTCGGTACACGCCCGTCACCTAGCATGTGCGTCACCTCCAAAGTAATCACATGATACAAAAATCCGGGGTTTCATACCCTCAGGACTAGATTTAAAACTGTTACTTACCTCAAACTGCGTAATTTTTTATTCCGCTATGCCCTTGCCACGAGAATTGGTCTCCGAAAGACTCGAATCTAGTCACAAATAATTCGTTTCAGTCAATAAAATTTATTGGAATTAATTCCATAAGAAAATACTAATGTTCCGTAAAAATCCAAAATGTAGCTCAAAAATCGCCTGTGGGGCCCACATATCGGAACCCGATTAAGGTTACAAAATATGAACGCTCATTCAACCATGAGTCCAACCATACAAATTTTACTCAAATTCGATATCAACTCGACCCTCAAATCTCCAAATTAAACCAAGAGGGTTTTCATAATTTTCCAACTTAATTCACCGATTAAATGTTAAAAACAACCATGAATTCGGGTAATTTAACCAATATTGAGTTAAGAACACTTACCACATTGTTTCTTCTGAAAATCTCCCAAATATCGCCTCTTCCCGAGCTCCAATTTGTCAAAAATGGAAAATGGGACGAAGTCCCATTTTTAGAACTTAAACTCTCTGCCCAGACATTTTCTCTACGCGATTGCGGACAAACACATGCGATCGCGAAGCACAATTTTTCACTGCCTAGAAAAGACACTACGCGATCACGATGCACAAGATCCCAGCTCTACGCTATCACATCCCTCTTCACGCGATCGCATAGATCAAACGCGTGGCCCAACTTCCTCTCAAGTTCCCCTATGCGAATGCAGCCTCTCCCACGCGTTCGCGTAGCACAGACTAGCCCAACCTACGTGATCGTGGTTGACCTCACGTGATCGCGAAGAACGAAATCAACACTGCCTCATAAAGCCTACGCGACCGTTGACATTCTCATGCGATCGCGTAGACGGAAATCAGTGATAGAAAACCAGCATTCTTCAACTGGAATGCCAAGTCCAAAATTGATCCGTTAACCATCCGAAATTCACTCGAGGCCCCTGGGACCTCAACCAAACATGCCGTCAAGTTCCATAACATCATACGAACTTAGTCGAACCCTCAAATTACCTCAAACAACGCTAAAACCACGAATCACGCATAGATTCAAGCCTAATGAACTTTGAAACTTTCCATTTCTACAAACAACGCCGAAACCTATCAAATCACGTCCGATTGACCTCAAATATTTTTTACACAAGTCATAAATGATATAACAGACCTATTAAAACTTTCATAATCGAAGTTTGACCCCGATATTAAAAAGTTAACCCCCCGGTCAAACTTCCCAAAAAATTTAACTTTTCGCATTTCAAGCCTAATTCCTCTACGGGCCTCCAATTAATTTTTCGGACACGCTCCTACGTCCAAAATTACCATACGGAGCTATTGGAATTAGCCAAATTAAATTCCAAGGTAGTTTACTCATAAGTCAATATCCGGTCAACTTTTCCAACTTAATTTTTAATTACGAGACCAAGTGTCTCATTTCACTTCGAAATCCTTCCGGGCCCGAACCAACTAATACGATAAGTCATAAATCAATTATAAGGCATAAATTGAGCAGTAAATAGGGGAACATGGCTGAAATACTCAGAACGACCGGCCGGGTCGTTACATCCTCCCCCACTTAAACATATGTTCGTCCTCGAATGTGCCAATAGTTATTTCCAAGCCACCAAATCACTATTCCATCTTACCACGCACGTACCCGGGGTGATCTCATGTCACCCTATTATATATAGGCTGACAAAATAACACAACTGAAAATCATTAATTGAACCTTAGCCCAAAACTTGGAGCCAAATTTCTAACATCCAGAATTCTTTTCAAGACCTGAATCTCACATCTACCCACTGTATAAGCCTGAACAAGCTGTACCCAGCCATAACCATAATCCCAGATACAATAGCATAACATACTACACAACTCGCATACTCGTCACACCATCTCTGGTCACTGTAACTACTCAAAACGAACCAAGTACTAGTATAAAACCCCGCATTCAGAAGAACTTCATTCCAAAGCCTTCATAAACTGCCAATGATGAAAGAAACAATCAAAAACTCATAACCACTCATTAGATCAACTAGCCATAAAGCTCTCTTGCCCCAACTAGAACCATAATCCTCTCGAATATACCATAATCAAGCCTGATAGTACCCATTCTAGGTCCAATGACCTTATATTATTAAACACAACATTCCCACAGACATGACACATCAATATAACTACAACCACCACTGCACAATCCGTGTACCCAAATATGGGAGATGTCTCAAGGAAGAGAACCATATTGCAAGTTCAACAAGCACCACCACAACCACAATGTTACAACCAACTCCTCAAATTTCGTGAAGAGGATAACCGTAGGTGCATGTGCAAAATTGTAGAGGGAGGAAATTAATGAATAAGATAAATTATCGTAGAAATAAAATTCTCACACACGGCACGGATAACTCACGTGCCAATAATATGAATCGCCCGACATGGTCACAGGCCTCCAGTCCCAGCATATCATATAGGAGCAATTAAACAAGTACACTTGTATATGATAATGAAATAAGATTTTCATGCTCCTGGACTGGTATAAATAGCACGCCATAGTGTAAGCATGTGCAAAGTCTGCTATCACACTTCAAATCGGCAATTTTACGCAGAATTAGTAACTACCCCGTTTATTTAGGGAATCATCTTCTTTGTAACCTCAAGTATAGCCCAGATAGTTCTCAACAAAGGCATGAATACGGGAAACGTTATAACTTTACGCTTAACAGTCAACTTTAGGCATGTAATAGCCTAAGCATTCTCCCGAGTATGAATACTTGCTCTAATGCCCGCACATGGGCTCAAACCTCACATATATGCACACTCGTAGCGCCTAGCTATCACAAATAATTAACGCAACTAGTGCCTCCACCGAGTTTTAATTAAAATAGTCACCTCAAATAGGTCGCAACACGAAACAATATACTTGTGAGAACTCCCAGTCTCCAAATTCATCAAACATATGAATCACCGTAACTGATCCCAACTCCAGCACTAGAATGACTAACACATCTTCCATTCACGATCTTCCAATAAGGAATACTTTCATAATTCTTCCGTGCCACATAGCGATAATTTGAATATAAATAGTCTATCAACCAGGTGAGTACTGCAATACCAATGAACATCTGTAAGTCAAAACATAATGTGCCTTTTGAAATGCGCACCCTTCTCAGGGATTACCGAGCAGTTATAACATTCATCTAGTTATCTAAAATTGACCATTCTGTCCAAAATTCGTGATCTTCCTTTCAAGAATGAACTGCCACCTTGTACATGTAAATCCTAATCCCGCACAACACACCACATCTATTATGTCATCATGTGACAAGCACAAGAATCCCATTATCAGCTCTGAGTCACTAGCAAATTACATACCCGGTTAGTTAGAAACTTTCCTCTTGCTTCCTTCTAGAAGGGAATCACAATACACAACACATTTCCCACACCAGTAGAAAATATCCGGTTCAAACCATGGTAGAAACAATCAAGAACACTTTGAAATCCATTTGCACCTAATCCAACTATCAGAACTAAATTCCTCTAATTCGACCAAGCCACGCAGGTCATCAAACCCAAGAATATTGCCACCAAAGCATCTGTAAAAATCTCACCACATCATAATTACCAAAAGAACCGAGCATACTATTACCATACTGATCCAACTTGTTACCCATTTGTCCTATTTTCTCCGAGTTTCTTCTGAATTACCCTCAAGTTGACATTTCTCCTTGTCAGAACACTAGTATCCTTACCCACAGCTCACTACAAGACATCCTAACATAAAACCATACCGCCCTAAGGCCCATAAGACACTGTATTCTTCTTAAGCACCACAAAAGTACCACAATCGAGACCCCCACACTGAAAAGACCTTATGTGGACTTAGAATTGTTCCTTTTTACCTTTCTTGCACTGAAATGTAGAATCCATAGTCATACATAATTACCGCAAGTACCGACACCTTCAAATGCAAATATCATATTTTATCCATACACAAGTCCGGAAACATTCTCAATTGCTATATATAATTCTCAAACCCACTAGAATTTTCTCGGGAGACACCCACTTTGCTCAAATCTAAATTGCACCACCCAAAAGGGCCGAAAGGCACAATTAGCACAACAACCCCCAAAGAAGTAACCATGCCTTAACACCACCAATCAAATTCATACTTCGTGCGCACTATGTTTTTCAAAATAACAATTTAATCATTCCATGATTTCCGTATTTCTATAAAGTTCCATATAACCCGTATTCAGGAATTTCCTTTCTCAAGTCATCCTCGATCTCTATCTCTGCAAGTCATAACTGATCCACAAGTATGTCTTCGAAAAAAACTAAAATTTAACACATAACCATTAAATCAAATTGTTAATAGCAGGCTCCCCCATTTAGCTCTAAGCTGCAATTATATAAACTTAGAACCCGCAAGGATTTCTTCTTCTCAATTACCATGATCTCGCACCGTTAACCAACTAGACTTCTCGAAGTCTTTTGTTAAGCTTTTCATGAATATTCTGAATCACCAGCCACAGTCACACACTCGACCTCTTACCGGGTAGCAAGTAATATTCCTTGCAGAAGCTTCATCAACATCACGTCACCGCTAACTGCTCACAAGAGATAACCCACCGAGACCCGTGCAACGACATGTCACCCATGGAATTCCTTACCTACATCTTCCAACGACGTTGAACTAGGTGCAACGACCACCTAATCAGTAAATTCTCCTGAGCTTATGCTCGCCCACCATTTGTATGTGTCTGTACTTTCCCTTTTGACATCAACTGAAAGTTCAACAATACCTTCCTAACTCAAGTCATATTGCGCCTGAAACGATAATCAGATCTTCACATCCCTCTTCATTTCAAACAAACTCCTTTCTGCCATGTTCAATCTTTCTTCGTACTATAACCATCACTCCAAATAAAGTCCGTAGGCCAAATCACATTCTATCATAATTCCAAACCGTTCTACACTTTCTCAAGGCATGCGATTACCCTGCCACAGAATCCATATGCTAATCTGCCACTCTTACTTCGGTTAAACCATCTCCTTTAAGAAACTTCTCAACCTCTACTTCTCCTACTTGACCTGCTAGTACTTCAACCACTGCGAAACACTTCCCGTCATGTCTTCCCTCATAATTTGCTGCCTAACTGTTGCATTAAATCAAAATGCATCTCTGTAGCACATGAACCAATATATTGTTACCAACCCTAATCCTCTTCGAAGATCATCTTTATCGATTCATCAACATTAGAAATACCCATTCGATTCTGAACCGCTGCACGCAGCTATCTCTGGCAACCGCCCCTCATGCACCATTTCATAACACACTGCCCCGAAGGCAAAATCCAAGAAGACTGTAACACCGGCAGACCATAATGCATTCAAACAATGATGGCGACACAACATCACAATGAAAATTCGACCATGCTCGCAAATACCAAGTCTTGTTACTTTAACAACCAAACTTGGTCATCTATAGTTCGACTGCCTTTCTTCAGTTGGAATTAATTGTTGAACTCCTTAATCGTGTACTGAGAAGTCCTCTCTTCGAGCCATTCACCGCCTCAACACATAACGAGCACCTTACCATTACACAAATATTATGCGATAACAACGCATAACTATTGTAGCAACCCGTGCACAGTCTCGAAATCATAAATAAAAAAATAATACAGAAACTGAGCTGGAATAAAAGAACATTCAAATGGTCTTAACACATCCCGCAGTTATATCATACTTATCACAAGGACATTCCACCGCTCATCGAGCCACAAATTCCACCCATAGGGATATTACCAGACATATGAGGCCAAATGTACAGGTTACAACTGAAGCTACCGAGCCTAAGTTGCGGTCTAAACCTGGCCCCAAGTCCTCCAGACTGGCCCATCACCAAAATACATAATACACATCTTGAACCTCGTTCATAGAACCCCAAACCGGCGATGCACAGCTGATATCGAGCACTCATATGTGCATACGAAATGCATGGAAGGAATTCAAAGAGTTATGTTTCAAGCTGAATCAATTTCACACGATAGAATACAAGAAAGTGAAATTTTCCTAAGGGTTCGGTAGCCTCTCGAAGATAAGTACAGACATCTCCGTACCGATCCATAAGACTCTACTAAACCTGCTCATGACTCGTGAGACCCATGTTACCTAAAGCTCTGATACTAACTTGTCACGACCCAAAATCCCAACCTGTCATGATGGCACCTATCTCGATACTAGGCAAGCCGACAATCTCAATAAATCACAATTTCTTTTAAGTTTGAAAATATAATATTTAAATACAATACAAAATCCCATAAATACTGATACGAACACTCCCCAAAACCTGGTGTCACTGAGTACATGAACATCTAATATGAATACAAGTCTGGAAAATACGGTCTATGATAATTTGAGGCTAAATACAGTAACAAAGAGATAGGGAAAGAGAGACAAGGTCTGCAAAACATGACAGCTACCTCTGAATTTCTGGAAAATCAACTGTGCGAGAGAATCAACACCCTCTATGTCCGGGAACACCTGGATCTGCACACGAAGTGCAGGGTGCAGTATGAGTACAACCAACTCAGCAAGTAATAATAATAACTAAAGAACTGAATATAATGACGAGCTACACAGTTATAGTTCATTTTCAATAATTCCAACAGAGAATAGACATGCTTTCAAATCCAGCAGTTTAAGTAAAACTAATTTATACAGTTCAAGTTTATGTAATCTGGATATAAAATCTTTCAGAGAATTTCACAATAATGACAGATAACAACTAAGTGCAACGACAAATAAAAAGCAAGTACAACCTCTCAGGCAACAAATACTTAACTCGTCACAATAGATGAACCACTCGGCTCTCAACCATCAGCACTCACACTCAATGGGTAATCGCACTCACTGGGGGTGTGCAGACTCCGAAGGGGCTCCTACAGCCCAAGCACTATAATTTGCACGGCCAAACTCACGTGCTGCACGGACAACTCACGTGCCATAGTATCAATATCTGGATCCGCACGGCCAACTCACGTGCTATAGTATCAATATCTGGATCTACACGGCCAACTTATGTGCTTCACGGACAACTCATGTGCTATAGTATCAATATCTCACGATTAGGCCCTCGACCTCACTTAGTCATAAATCTCTCCAGTCTCTCGAGCTCTCAATAATTATGAAATCAACCCAAACAACAATGATATGATGCATCAATAATGAACAATAGAGACTGAGATAAAATAAACAAGTAAACTGTGACTGAGTACCAAACAACAATTTAGCAGATAATTCAACATGTACACGACCTATGTAGGTCCCAACAGTACCAACATATAGCCTAAACATAGTTTCTAACATGTCTTACATTCAAATTTCCACAACACATCGAGAGCATATAACTAACAATAAGTTATTCAACTTTATAGTTTTACGGGACGGACCAAGTCACAATCCCCTCGGTGCACGCCCACACGCCCATCACCTAGCATATGCGTCACCTCCAAAGTAATCACATGATCCAAAAATCTGGGGTTTCATACCCTCAGGACCAGATTTAAAACTGTTACTTACCTCAAACCGCGTAATTCTTTATTCTGCTATGCCCTTGCAAAGAGAATTGGTCTTCAAAAGCCTCGAATCTAGTCACAAATAATTCGTTTCAGTCAATAAAATCTATTGGAATTAATTCCATAAGAAAATACTAATTTTTCATAAATATCCGAAATTTAGCTCAAAATTTGCCCGTGGAAAAGTTACAAAATATGAACGCTCATTCAACCATGAGTCCCACCATACAAGTTTTACTCAAATTTGACATCAACTCGACCCTCAAATCTCCAAATTAAACCAAGCGGGTCTTCACAATTTTCCAACTTAATTCACCGATTAAATGTTAAAAATAACTATGGATTCGGATAATTTAACTAATATTGAGTTAAGAATACTTACCCCGTTGTTACCTCTTAAAATCTCCCAAATATCGCATCTTCCCGAGCTCCAATCTGTCAAAAATAAAAAAATGGGACGAAGTCCTATTTTCAGAACTTAAACTCCCTACCTAGACATTTGCTCTACGCGATCGCGGACAAATACACACGATCACGAAGCACAATTTCCACTTGCCAGAACAGACCCTATGCGATCGCAGTTGTCTTCACGCGATCACGATACACAAGATCCCAGCTCTACGCGATCGCATCCCTCTTCACGCGATCGCATAGAGAAAACGCATGGCCCAACTTCCTCTCAAGTTCCCCTATGCGAACGCGGCCTCTCCCACGCGTTCGCGTAGCACAGACTAGCCCAACCTATGCAATCGCGGTTGACCTCACGTGATCGCAAAGAACGAAATCAACACTGCCTCATAAAGCCTACGCGACCGCGGACATTCTCATGCGATCGCGTAGACGGAAATCAGTGATAGAAAACCAGCATTCTTCAACTGGAATGCCAAGTCCAAAATTGATCTTTTAACCATCTGAAACTCACCCGAGGCCCGCGGGACCTCAACCAAACATACCGCCACGTCCCATAATATCATACGAACTTAGTCGAACCCTCAAATTACCTCAAACAATGCTAAAACCACGAATCACACATAGATTCAAGTCTAATGAACTTTGAAACTTTCCATTTCTACAAACAACGCCGAAACCTATCAAATCACGTCTGATTGACCTCAAATTTTGTACACAAGTCATAAATGACATAACAGACCTATTAAAAATTTCATAATCGAATTTTGACCCTGATATTAATAAGTTAACCCCCCGGTCAATCTTCCCAAAAAATTTAACTTTTCGCATTTCAAGGCTAATTCCTCTACAGACATCCAATTAATTTTTCGGACATGTTCCTAACTCCAAAA
Source organism: Nicotiana otophora (assembly GCA_000715115.1). Lineage (NCBI taxonomy): Eukaryota > Viridiplantae > Streptophyta > Magnoliopsida > Solanales > Solanaceae > Nicotiana > Nicotiana otophora. Next base: position 21,881 of record AWOL01S0026053.1, on the reverse strand, counting down.
TCACCATACAGAGCTATTAAAATCATTAGAATTAAATTTTGAGGTTGTTTACTCATAAGTCAATATCCGGTCAACTTTTCCAACTTAACTTTTCAATTATGAGACTAAGTGTCTCATTTCACTTCGAAATTTTTCCGGGCCCGAACCAACTAACCCGATAAGTCATATATCAATTGTAAGACATAAATTGAGAAGTAAATAGGTGGAACAGGGCTGAAATACTTAGAACAACCGGTCTGGTCATTACACAATTATAGGAAACTCATGTCAGTGGTGCATTAAAAGAACTTACTGGAGCACCCTGAGTAATCCGATGTGCGGACTGGGCCGGCCGACTGCCCAAGCCCCCTCCATAATGATTTATATTCGCAGAGTAGAATCCACTGAATCCCCCAGAACCTCGAGACATCTTGGTCTCCTTAGTTTCCTTTTTCCCCACCCCGAACACTTTCTAATATCTTGGCAATTTCTACTACTAGCGGAAATGAAGAATCAGCCTGTAGCTCCCAAGTCGTACAACATTTTACGATCATAATTGAGTCCTTTAATGAGTCTGTGGACTCGCTCTCTGGCTGTAGGAAGCAAAGTAGGAATATAATGGGCTAACTATTGAACCTTATGGCATATTCTGACACCGTCATGGTGACCTGACGCAACCTTTCAAACCCTATGCACCACACATTACGGTGAGTCCGGGATACAAACTCTTTCAAAAGCATTTCTGAGAACTGAGCCAAGTGGATGGTGTTGCATTGGCTGGTCTCCCCTCTTAATAGGCTTGCCACGAACACCTGTGGAGAATTATCTCTCCCAAGGCCAATTTCTTCTTTTGTTATGCTGACTCAACACTGCTGAGCTGACCCATTTCTTAACATACTCTTCGATTCTTCTTTGGGGTAACCCTTACCCCTATTTATACACAACGATCACAAAAGTAGAGCTCCATACAGACAAATCTTGGCACGAACCACATAGTCCAGAATCTCGTCAACCACTGTATTTCGTCCAAAGCACCCCAAAATCCGCAATTGTGACGTCCACGCTGAGTAGACCTTCTGTAAATTTAAAGTTGTTTTTCTAACTCCTTTGGTACTAAAATATAGGATTATTAAGGATGAGGACATACCGCAAGTCCCAACCTTATCCTCTACAAAATCTCAGGCCTTAAACATGTGTAAATTTTGGGGAACCTTTCAGTACAACATATATACATTTCAGGCCAAAACTGATATAACACATGACCCCACAATTCATCCGTTGATAGTGGACTCCCCCAGTTGGCGCAAAGTCATAGGTCATAACATCCGATGATCCACAATATTAATCTTCACAACTCGTATAAATAAACCAGATGACAAGGTCTGTTGCACCCCCCCCCCCACCCACATGATTCACTGGATGATCTCTCAATACGTTCGCATCTTCAATCGGAAACACATGTTTAGGCAATGTTTGAGCATCTCCGGCTCCCTCGTAGTCCATCTGCGGCATCACGAACCGTCGACGCACAACTGATACCGAGTGCGCAATGTCATACATGAGTGGATACGAAGGAATATGAGATATATGTTTCAAGCTAAATCAATGTTGCACGATAAGGAATGAAAGAAGTGAAATTATTCCTAAACTCTGTAGCCTCTGGAAGATAAGTACAGACGTTTCTGTACCGATCCTTCAGACTCTACTAAGCTTGCTCATGACTCGTGAGTCATATGTAACCTAGTACTCTGATACCAACTGTCACAACCTAAAATTTCCACCTTCGGGACCGTGATGGCGCCTAACATTTCACTTGCTAGGCAAGAAAATGTTAGAATATAATTAGCCATTTTTAACAAAAAAATTAAATTAATTAATAACAAGAAAACAAATGCAGAAATAAAGTCTGAAATAAAGTGAATATTCCATAATAATCGCGATATCTAAATACCATCCCAGAACTGGAGCTACAAGTGCACGAGCTTCTAGAATAATACAAATAAAGGTTTGAAATAAATTCAAGCTGTTTGAAATATAATACACAACTGAGATAAGATAGAAGAGGACTTCAGAACCGCGAACGCTGTGCAGTTATACCTCAAGTATCCACTAGTAGCTATATCCGGGAAAATCTACAGTACGCCGCTGGGACCAACTCCATAATCTGCACAATAAGTGCAGAGTGTAGTATCAGTACAACCGACCTCATGTACTGGTAAGTGCCGAGCCTAACCTCGATGAAGTAGTGACGAGGACAAGGCAGTTCACTTACATTAACGTGTACGCAATAACAACAAAAACAATAATAATAGAAATAAAATAGGTATCTCTTTTCAATAATTGAAGCCAACTCGACAGTCATAACCAATTATTATTTCAATCAATTTTCGTTGCGGCATGCAACCTGATCCCACAATATATTCATTTCAATCAATTCTGTTACAGAGTGCAACCCGTTCCTCCAATATATTCATTTCAATTAATTATGTTGCGGTGTGCAACCCATTCCTCCAATATATTTATTTCAATCAATTCTGTTGTGGCGTACAACCCGTTCCTCTAATATATTCATTTCAATCAATTCTATTGCGGCGTGCAACCCGTTCCTCCAATATATTCATTTCAATTAATTATGTTGCGGTGTGCAACCCATTCCTCCAATATATTTATTTCAATCAATTCTGTTGTGGCGTACAACCCGTTCCTCTAATATATTCATTTCAATCAATTCTATTGCGGCGTGCAACCCGTTCCTCCAATATATTCATTTCAATTAATTTTGGTTGCGGCGTGCAACCCATTCCTCCAATATATTCATTCAACTCTTAAATATAATAAACAAAATACTCCAATAAATACCATGTTCAATGAGAAATTATTAAGCACCAAGTCATACAGTAATTATAATTTATTTATGAAATAAATAATGACAAGTAGCAATTAATTATGGAAATCAGGGAGAAAATAGACAGTTTAATATTTAATATGCTAAATGTCAAGTAGCAATTAAGACACATAAATCAAATAAACATGTAACAATTATTGCAGGAATTCAAGAATTAATATTTGACAAAGAATATGAGAGAAACAATTATTATAATAATTAATTCGTGTCTTAAAACAATTTAATATGTTTAAACAATTAAGCAAATAATTAATTTGACGATGTATAGACACTCGTTACCTCACCTATACGTCGTTCACATGAATTTCACATAACAAATAATTCAATGGTTCTATTCTCTCAAGTCAAGGTTAATCACGACACTTACATCGCTTTGCAACCAAATTCAAGAATCCAATAAACCTTTGCCTCGCAAATTTGTGTCTGAAATCCTCAAATATAGTCATAAACAATTCAATATACTCAATAAAAATCGCAGGAATTAGTTCCATATGAATTTACAGATTTTCCGGATTAAAATCCGAATTTTATCTCAAAATAAATAGTGGGACCCACGTCTTGAATCCCGGAAAAACTTACAAAATCCGAACACCCGTTCCGATACGAGTTCAACCATATAAAGATTATCAAATTCGACATCGGATTGACCTTCAAATCTTAATTTTATATTTTTGGAAGATTTTATAAAAATCTAATTTTTCTTCCATAAATTCACAGATTCATAATGTAAATGAATATGAAATCATGGAATATAATCAATATAGGATAAGAAACACTTATCCCAATGAATTTCTTGAAAATCCACGAAACATCGTCACAAACCGAACTTCCAAAGTCTAAAATGTGAAATAATACTCAAATCCTTGGTTATATAGTACCCAATATGACCTCACAATGTGCGGTCTGCACAATTCCAAGTGCGGTCGCACATCCTAGCTTCTGCGGTCGCACAAATATTGTGCGGCCGCACTTCACAGCTTTTCCACTATCAGGCTTCAGTAAAATACCCATAACGTTTTGTACGAATGTCCAAATAATTCGTGCTATACCTTTCTGGAAACTAGATTCAAAGGACTACAACTTTCGTGTTTAAATCACCTCTAAATTCATTTTGCATTAAAAGATATAAGCCTTCGCAGTCGGACCATCAAACATGCAGAACCCCTGAAGTGTGGCCGCACATAAAATTGTGCGGTCCGCACTAGGTGGAGTGCGGCCGCACACAAAATTGTGCGGTCCGCATACAAGATTGTGCGGTCCACACTTGTGCACTGCGATCCGTACTTTTCCAAAAGTTCGAGAATAACATTTGAGTGCCGAAATGTCCGGACTCGCTCAAAACTCACCCCGAAGCTCACCGAGCCACTCGGGATCCCGTTCAATTATACCAGCCAGTTCCGTAACATAATACGGACTTACTCGGGGTCTCAAATCACATCAAATAATATTGAAATTATAATTCACACCTTGATTCGGACTTAAGAGTTTCAAACGTTTCCTTTTACAAAACTTGTGCCAAAACATGTTAAATGAATCCGGAATGACTTCAAATTTGGCACACAAGTCATAAATGATATAACAAAGCTATTTCAATTTTCGGAATCGGATTCTGACCCCGATATCAAAAAGTCAAATCTGTGGTCAACTTTGGAAAGCTTTAGCCTTTAAATTTCTAGTTTTTGTTAAATGGCCATAACTTGAGTTAGGGACCGCCAAATTAAATTTCGGGCATACGCCCAAGTCCAAATCACTATGCGGACCTACCAGAACCGTCAAAATACTGATCCGACTTCATTTGCTCAAAAGATTGACCAAATTCAACTCAGTTGAGTTTTAAAGCTCTATTTCATATTTTAATCAATTTTTCATATAAACACTTTCTGAAAAGTTATACGGACTGCGCACGCAAGTCGAGATATGATAAATAGTGCTTTCGAGGTCTTAAAATACAGAATTAATTGTTAAATTTAAAGATGACCTTTTGGGGTCATCACACAGACCTTGCTGCACATACTGCTGAGGAGGTGCTTCAGATGTTCACCAAACCCGTTACTCCCCGAACAGAGGATGATGAGATCCAGTTGGAGGAGCTTGAGAGTGGTGATGATGCCATGCACATTGAGACAACATAGGGAGTTCTCTTTACTCTCTTCCCTACCTTATTTTGATTTTTGTTAAGCATTAAGGACAATGCTTATTCTTATTCAGGGGGTGGTCTATTTTGATTTGATATGACATTGGCCTGTAATAACTATAATACTCTCTTTTTATCTTTATTTTATTTTTCATTATGTATGTATTCCTCCCTCTCTATTGATGTATATATCTTTTTCCCATTTTTGCTTTCAGTAGTTATTTCATAATTTCTTTATTTTGTTTCTCAGTAGTTTAGCTTCTTATTTACTTTAATAGCTTCTTGTTGATTTGGTAGCTTCTTTTTATGTTTAAGTGATAAATAATCCTTTGGTTTTCTTAACGCCACAGTTGTTTCCAAAGGTTATTTTTGTGTAAACCGGGTGGCTCGTCCCAACGATGGATGGCGTGACAACCTTCTTAAGGGATTGAGTTCGTTTTTGATGATTAGGTAAAAATAGTAGTAATAATGGATAAAATGGTCAAACATGCTTCACTTGGTACGAACACACTTAACTACATACTTATAGTTAAAAATAAGTTCTTGAAAAGAAATGTCTCTAGTTAGTGACCTTGTGACTCTTGTGTTGACTTAGGCAATCATCGAGTGGTTTAGTTGAGCCATTAGCGATTTTCAATCTTGAATATAGTTGTTGTGGGCCCTCGCCTATATCCTCTTTAACAATCCAGTTGTGTGAGAGGTGAGATGTTTTGTTACAAGTCCAAGTACCCGTGCGAATGGTGTAGAACTTGCCCCGAATGTGTTTCTAGGCGAAATTCTAAGTTTTGCTTGGCTTCAGAAGTGATTGTACGCTCTCCTTGATCCGTTTTGAAATTTTTCATGGCCCACCAATGATGTTATCCCTAGTCAACCCTTTTGAGCCTAAAGCCTTTCTCATTTGATAACCATGTTACAAGCCTTTACCTGTTTTGTAGTGACCCTCTCTTGGCACCCGAGCTTTCCTTAACACTCATGAGAAATAAATTGGCGAAAACATAAGTTTGGGGGAGAGACGAGGAGTTTGAAAGTGGTATCAAGGTACAAAAAGAGAAAAGAAATGAAGAAAAAGAAAGAACAAAATAAGAACACAAAAAGAAAGTAAATAAATTAAAGAGTTGAAGGGATTCAAAGAAAAGCAAAAGTGCAAAGCCTGGAGAAAACAAAGAAGGAGAAAATGAACATCATGACCAAGAAAGAGTGATGTCAAGTCTCTCTAGTTCCCCTAAGGAAAAAGAAAATGATTCAAAGAGTCGGCAAAGCATGAGCCAAAAAGAGAAAATGGAGTGCTTAAGGAAAGATGAACCGGTTCTATTCCAACATTTCCTACCTTAGTCCAAAAGCCTTCATTACATGCCGAAAAAGCCCTACGTGATTTCAAGCCGAGTGAGCTTACATTAGTGGTGATTTACATGAGGGGCAAGCATATGGTACTTAGAGCCATACTTTTTGACATTCTTTTGAGAGTAATAAGCGAACTTTTCACAAATCATTGAATTAAGTGCTACATTCTTAAGTGAAATGAGCTAACAAAGAGTATAGGAGGAGGAGTTTGGGATCCACAGTGACCTACACGGAAGTGCGAACTTTCTTGATGTGTAAAGTCAACTCTTGATGCTCAAAGTGTCACATTAGAGCTATTTGTGCTTTAACCTTCAAAATATTGTCATGATGATAATTCATGAGTGTGTGGGTAATTGTTGGTCCCAATTGATGTGTGTTTGATTCACCTTAGCTTAGCTGGAATAGTCTTTTTCTTGTGGAGGTAGGAATTACCTTATTTGCTTGAGGACAAGCAAAAGCTTAAGTTTGGGGGAGTTGACAAGTAGGGATTTTGACTACTTATTTGCGCATTTTGACTTTAGTTTTAGTTTAAAAATGCTTAAAGGTATTCCCGAAAACTGATGAAATATGCTTACTTGCAGGAGCATTGGAAAATGCGCCAAAATGATAAAATTCAACTCAAGAAGAAGTGATTTTGAACAAGGACAAAAATCAAGCAAAAAGGCTAAAGTGCGGACCGCAGAATTCTATCTGCGGCCACAGAACCAGAAGAAAATTTGGCAGTACTGCAATGTAAAGTGTGGACCGTATAATAATTATGCAGCCACAAAAGTCAAGGTTCAGAGAGTTGGGAATTCAAGACAATCAAGATCTGCGGACCGCACTATAATTGTGCGGCCGCAGAAATCAAATGGGTGGTCGCACCCTGAATTGTACGATCCGCAGAACTCAAGAAGTGCAGCCGTAGTTCAGAAATGTGCGGCCGCAGAAACCACTCCTGTCAAGAGCTGCAGCAAAGTACGGACCGCACACAGAATTGTGCGGCCGCAGAACCTCCCAAAAAGCAATTTTGTCCGAAAATTTCAGCTCTGTATAAATAGTGTTTTTATGAAATTAGGTCAAGTTTTGAATATCTGAAAGTTGGTAGCAGTTTTGCTTTACTGTTTTAGGAAACTTTATCATAGCTTATCAATTTTACATTGGATTTTCTTCTATTTATCATTAAATATGAGTTTAATCATCCTTTTTTCTTTATTTTCTTCATCACCCACTGTGAGTAGCTAAATTTCTAGCTAGGGTTGTGACTCAACCTTAGTGTGAGTACCTAATGGGTGTTTGATTTAGGGCTTGTTTATGATTGGGTGTGTAATATTTAGCCTAGTTCTTGCTATAATTGTAGAGTTAATGCTTGCAAACATTGATTCAAGCCCATTTGACTTATTCTCTACTTGAGAAAGAGAGACTTAATCTAGGAAAACTTAGCTAATAAAAAATTGGGATGAACTCAAGAAATTGATAGTCCCAATTAAAGGGTTGAATCTAGAGATAGTAAAACCCGACTTGAGCATCTATCAACTGTTTTGTGCATTACCCATTTGGACTTGAGAGAGAGCCAAATTGGGCAAAACCACTATATTACCGAGAGCTATTGAGTGGGTAATTGTGTGTTGATTGCTATAATACGCCCCGACCAACGAAACTCGCTCTAAAGCCCACAACCCGTTAGGCAAACACCTAAGTGGAAGTCACAGCTCTAGATCTTTTACTTACTTGAAAAACAACACCAAAAATATTATTCTCTAGCTTTACATTTGCAAACCGTAGCATAATTTAGAAGTAGAATCAAAGCACAGCTTGTGGAAGTACATCTTAAACTCTTTACACGCTCAGTCCGAATATATACCTAATCCCATCTACGCTCCCTGTGGATTCGATCTCGACTCCCAGTTGGGTAATTATTATTGCAATCGACCGCTTCACAACCCCAAACTGAGGTGAGATTTGGACGAGATCAGAGATATTGGACCCGGACAGAGTTAGAGTGTGATCGCAAGGATTCAAGGTAGAGCTACTCGGTCATCATAGTCCCTTGGAGTCTTTCCATTTTATTGTACTGTTAATTATTATTCAAACAGTATTAAGTATTCGACCCTTGAGATTATTTCATGTATTCAGTTAGAGTTCGTGACTCAGTATTACCAGTCTTGGGAGTTTGTTTGAATATTTCCGTTGTTGATTTCGATTACCTAAAAAAAGAGGCTTGAATTGTTGTTATAGTCGGCTTACCCTGTCTTAGAGACTAAGTGTCATCACGACGCCTGTGATGGAATTTTGGGTCGAACAAAATATGATATAATTTTAATCCGTAAACCAAACTTTGTACTAATAAACAGAATTTCATGATAATACATTTTTATACGACAATACCAAATTATTATTTTGGAAAATAATACAACTGTATTATGAATATTATGGGAAGAAAAGAAAATTAAAACGTCTTGTAATGTAAAAGAAGGTTCCAGCAAAGGGATTAGGTTGATTTCTTAATTTAAGCTCCATAATTAATAGTGTCAACAAATGCAACAACAACAACAAAGTATAATCCTACTAGTGGGGTCTGAGGAGGGTAGTGTGTATGCAGACCTTACCTCTACCTTCGATAAACCCTCGGCTTTCTCCCTCCAAGAACTCTCCACCTTGCTCTTGGGGTGATTCGAACTCACAACCTCTTGATTGGAAGTGGAGGGTACTCACCACTAGAGCAACCCACTATTATCGACAAATGCGTGATGACAAAATAATAATTGAAATCCAAATCATGTTTCATATGATTAGACAGTATTCGCGATTATTAAGAAGGAACAAGGAGAAAAATATAAAACGCACCTAATCATGCTTTTTGGATTAAGAAATGGTGCCTTGACCTAATGCCTAATTGACTCTTTAATACGAAAAATCATTGAATTTATTTCTTTAATTATAACACTTTGATGTTTTCACATCTCAATAAATCTATTTCTTTTAGTCTATTAGAATGGTTATATTTAAAATATAAAATAAAAATAGATGTACTTATTAGTTAGTAAACACTTTCTCTAATTTTTGTATTTAAAATTTCCCGTGAATCTCTGTGTTTATAAATATTTTTCTTTTCTTTTTCTCTTTTTGCCAAGTCTATATATACCCCAACTTGTCTTTGAAGATAATTATTTTTTAATAGTATTAGATATTCTTCTTTTTTCTTCTTGTAAATGCCCATCCCCTTGATGCCACAATAATAGACATTAATGCCATAAAATTAAGACAACATGAATATTTAGAACTAAAGGTAAATCTGCAATGTATAGCCGCCCTTCAACATAGTAACCAGCAAAATGTATATATTTTATATATATTTATATCTAATATATATATATATTCTTTTTATACATAATCAGTATATATCTTTTGTATATTTAGCTAATGGTTGTAATTATTTTTGACCGACCAGCCAAATATGTTAAAAGCCCCTAGCTACAAATAGTGTGGGCTGGCCACTCTTTAACCTTATATTTAAGGTTTAGCCGGTTTTTAAAAGTTGAGCGAAAATACCGATTGTCAAAGTACACCACTTGCAATGAAGATAGACAGCCCTCAATTCTCAAAAATTCATCGGACGATAAATTAGTACTTAGTGAAGGCAATATCATATAATCTATGTATATCGGCAAAACAAAATAAACAATAAATCTGACCGACTATTTGTGTAAAGATCCTTATGGAGTAGCCTTAAACTGGCTATAATACACAACATGAACAATATAAACAGTACCAATACGCTGACTAAATTTAATACATTTAACGGGAGGGAAAATCTGTTATGTGAGTTTGCAAAAAAGAATGAAGGGTGAGAAGAGAAAACTCCTGGAAACTGTCTTCTACCGCATTAAGGTCAAAGACAACTATTTTTCCCGTCTTTCTGCTAAACAGGATAGATTGAACTCATAATTCATTAAATGCTTTTTATAAATATCAACTAAGTATATTAAATAAATTGCTCCTGATTATTCAATTATTTACTAGTCTGGTTCGGCTCGAATTTCTGACCTGCTTTATAGTGGAGATAAATACTTCTTGCACTCACATCCAAGATAAATTTTGGCCTTGAGAAAACTTGTGGTCTCCCTTTGTGTGTCAAGTCTTCCTGTAAAGAATTTTTTTGCAGCTGGTCCCTTTTTTGCAAAACTGTGGCAGGGTACTTGTTTGATCCTCCGAAAGCCGTGCATATCTCGAAGGAATCGACAAAGGTGCGGGAATATTTTTGAAAAGTTCGAGCAACATAAACAGAAAATCAGATTGACTCTATCAACCAGCCAGACTCAAAGCAATACAGTGGGCGACGACTGTCACGACTCAATTTACGACCCAATTTCACCTATAGGTCGTGATGGTGCCTAACATCACAGCTAGGCCAGCCAACTAGAGAATTAAACATATATTAATTTCTTAAATAATTATCCGAGTAATTAAACTCTTCTTACTTGCAAAAATTAAAAAAATATGAAAGATCTGATAAATTAAAAATCAAGAAAAATAATTAAATTCAAAATTCTACTAGTGTGTGTTCCAAGACCTGGTGTCACGAGTGTATGAGCATCTAGTAGATTATACAAAAATTCTAAATACTGTCTGAAATAAAATAGTCAGAATACAAATACAAGAAGAGGCATTAGTTGCTGCAGAACGACTCAGAAAGGCAGCTCACCACTAATCCTCGGGATAACATGGGTACGCGCCGGTAGGTCTACCTATAGCACCTATCTCAGGTCCTGTACAAAAAGTGCATCAAGCGTAGCATGAGTACGTAAACATCGTATACCCAATAAGTATCAAGCCTAATCTCGAAAAAATAGTGATGAGAGGTCGACTTTGACACTCACTATGGGTTAATAATATTAAAAATAGAAACATTTAATTCAACATGATTTATATAAACTACAATAATTTCCTTAACAAGCAGAATCAAATAAATTCTCAAATTTCAATAATTTCTAATTTATCAATTAGCTTCACAAGCTGCAATAAAATATCAAGGTATCGTGTAATGATTATTAATAGGCGCGATTTCTGCCGAGGTCGTTCGGGCGGACCTAGAGTATCGTGTACACTGCCGAAGGACGTGCGGCACGATCCATAGATGCATATATACTGCCGAGGCGTTCGGCCCGCTCCATAAGAAAGGAGGACATTTTCTTATGAACCTCCGGAATGAGAAGTTATTATAAGGCTAAAACATAAGGATGTACAATTTCTATTAACAGTCAAATAATTTGCACAAAAATTCAAGTATACGAAATTTCAGTCTTTTACTATTTTCTCTAATAATTTACAATATAATTCCAATATTTAATTAAATAAACAATGCAATTATCACAAGTAATTCATGATTTGAGTCCTAAACTACCCGGACATAGCATACACGGACTGTCGTAACCTCGTGCGTACATAGCCTTCACAATTAGCAACAGTTATTAATTTAAATCACCTATGAGGTAAATTTCCTCTTACAAGGTTAGACAAGAGACTTACCTTGTCTCAAAGTCCACTTCCTGATCACAACGTCGCGTTAAGGTCTCAATTCGGTGCGAAAAATCCGAAACTATCCAAATGTTATATAGAATAATTAATACATGCTCAATAATTCGAAATTAGGCTATTAAATTAATTACCCAACCCAAAATGGTAATATTCCTAAAACTCATCCCAGACCCACGTGCCCGGATTTCAAAAGTTTTCAAAGAAAAACGTTACCCATAATCCCAAGAACTCAAATATACAATTTTCATCCAATTTCATAACCAATTTCGTGGTTAAAATCTCATTTTTGTCAAAACCTAGGGTTTTCATCTAAACCCTTGATTTTTATGATTTACATGTTATAATCTACCCATAATCTATGTATTAACTCAAAGTACTTACCTTCAAGTTGCTAGTTGAAATTCCCTCTAAAAAAGCTCCAAAATCGCCCATGAATGGAAGAAATAGGGTTAAAAATGGTGAAATCCCGTTTTTAAGATATTCTACCCGGTACAGTGAACCCCTTCTTCGCGCGGTCAGTGCCTCACGTTCGCGAAGGAAAAATCTCACGGCCTCAAAAATGCCCTTCGCGAACGCGACAGGGGTCTCGCGAACACGAATGCTTGCCTGGTCTGCCCTTCGCGAACGTGTGAGCCCTTTCGCGAACACGTATGGTAATTTCATCCCGGTCCCAGTCTCCCTTTTCGAACGCGAGTGTACCTTTGCGAATGCGTAGGACAAAATTTTTGGGCTTCATGAATGCGTCACCCTCCACGCGAACGCGAAGGGAAATTGCCCATATCCCATTTTCCTTCTTCACGAACACGAGGGTCCTTCCGCGTTCGCGAAGAAGGAAACCAGAACTGGAATTTTTTGTTTTTCCAACTTAGCTCCGGGTGGTTCAAAACTCATCCGAGCCTCCCGGGACCTCGTCCAAATATTCCAACAAGTCTGTAAACATAACACGGACTTGCTCGAACTCTCAAAATACATAAATCAACAACGAAACTAAGAATCGTACCCCAAAACCGAATTGGATCAAAATATGAACTTCAAGTTTCTAAGTTCCTCCGAACATGCCGAATCATACTTATACTACCCGGAATGATACCAAATTTTGCGTGCAAGTGTTAAATTACCATACGAATCTATTCTCAGGCTCGAAATTTCAAACGGATATCGATTACTCTAAAACCTACTCCAAACCATATTTAAAGAACCTTGAACCTTTAAATAGCTGATTTTCACTATTAAGCGCTGAAATACTCCCGGGTTGTCCAAAGCCAGATTCGAACATACGCCTAAGTCCAAAATATCATACGAACCTATTTGAACCGTCAAATACCGATTCCGGTATCGTTTTCTCAAAATGTTGACTGAAATCAAACTTGGCCTTTTAAAGCCAAACTAAGGAACCAAGTATTCTGGTTTCAACCCGAACACCTCCAGAACCCGAATCAACCATCTCCGCAAATCATAAATTAGTAAAAGCACATACGGGGAGTCTTATTTAGGGAAATGGGATTCTAAAAGTCAAAATGACAGGTTGGGTCATTACATTCTCCACCTCTTAAACAAACGTTCGTCCTTGAACGAGTTTAGAATTATACCTGGAGTGCTGAATAAGTATGGATATCTGCTCCGCATGTCCTCCTCGGCCTCCCAAGTCGCTTCTTCGACTAGTTGGCCCCTCTACTGGACTTTCACCGCAGAAATCTTCTTGGACCTCAACTGGAAAACCTGTCTATCAACAATGGCAACTAGATCCTCTTCAAAACCAAACCGTTTATCTAGCTGAGCTGTGCTGAAGTCTAACACATGTGATAGGTCGGCATGATACTTCCGGAGCATAGATACATGGAAAATCGGATGAACTCCCGATAGACTGGGAGGCAAAGCAAGCGCGTAAGCAACCTCCTCAGCTCATCTCAACACCTCAAATAGGCCTATAAACCTTGGGCTAAACTTGCCCTTTTTCCCAAATCTCATGATTTCTTTCATCGGCAAAACCTTCAAGAGAACTTTTTCATCCACCATAAACGATAAATCACGCACTTTTTGGTCCGCATAACTCTTTTGTCTTGATTGTGCTGTACAAAGTCGCTCCTGAATCAACTTTACCTTTTCTAAGGCATCCTTCACCAAATCGGTACCATATAACTTAGCCTCACCGGGCTCAAACCATCCGATGGGCGAACGACATCACCGACCATATAAAGCCTCAAATGGAGCCATTTCGATGCTGGATTGGTAACTGTTGTTGTAAGCAAACTCGGCCAAACGCAAAAAATGATCCCACCGACCTCCAAAGTCAGCCACACATGCCCTGAGCATATCCTCCAAAGTCTGAATTATCCGCTCCGGCTGCCCGTCGGTCTACGGATGAAAGGCTGTGCTGAGCTCTACACGGGTCTCCAATTCACTCTGTACTGCTCTCCAGAAATGTGAAGTAAACTGGAAGCCTCTATCCGATATGATGGAAATTGGCACACCGTGCAAATGAACTATCTCCTGAATATAAATCTGGGCCAACCTCTCTGAAGTATACATAGTCACAACCGGAATGAAATGTGTCGAGTTGGTCAACCTGTCGACAATGACCCAAACTGCATCAAACTTCCGCAAGGTCCGCGGAAACCCAACTACAAAGTCCATAGTAATGCATCCTCATATCTACTCTAGTATAGTCATATGCTGAAGTAGGCCACCTGGCCTATAGTGCTCATATTTAACTTGCTGGCAATTTAGGCACCTAGCTACATACTCCACTATGTCCTTTTTCATCCGCCGCCACCAATAATGTTGCCTCAGGTCACGATACATCTTCGTAGCACCTGGATGAATAGAATACCGAGAACTGTGTGCCTTATCTAGGATTTCTTTCCCTCAGCCCATCCACATTAGGAACACATAGACGTTCCTGGAGTCGCAGAACACCATCATTGCCAATAGTAACTTCCTTGGCACCACCCCGTAGTACCGTTTCTCGAAGAACTAATAAATGTGGATCATCAAACCGGCGAGCCTTGATCTGCTTAAATAGTGAAGACTGTGCCATAACACATGTAAGAACTCAACTGGGCTCTGAAATATCTAACCTCACAAGTCTATTAGCCAAGGACTGAATATCCAAAGATAATGGCCTCTCCTCCGTTGAAATTAAAGCCAAACTACCCATACTCTCCGCCTTTCTACTCAAGGCATCTGTCACTACATTTGCCTTGCTCGGATGATACATGATAGTAATATCATAATCTTTCAGTAACTCAAGCCATCTGCACTGCCTCAAATTTAGGTCCCTCTACTTGAAAGAATACTGCAAACTGCGATGATCAGTGTAAACCTCATAAGACACCCCATAAATATAATGCCTCCAAATCTTAAGAGCGTGAACAATTGCAGCTAACTCCAAATCATGTACCGGGTAGTTCTTCTCGTGGGGCTTCAACTGACGTAAAGCATATGTAATAACTCGCCCCTCCTGCATCAATACACAACCCAAACCAACGCGTGAAGTGTCACAGTACACTGTATACATCCCCGAACCGGAAGGCAACACTAACACTGGTATTGTAGTCAATGTTGTCTTGAGCTTTTGAAAGCTCACCTCACAATCATCGAACCATCGAAATGGAGCACCCTTCTGGGTTAATTTGGTCAAAGGTGCTGCAATAGATGAAAATCCCTCCACGAACCGACGATAATAACCTGCTAAACCTAGGAAACTCTTGATCTCAGTAGCCGAAGTGGGACGATGCCAGTTCTGAATTGCCTCGATCTTTTTGGGATTAACTTTAATGCCCTCGCCCGATACAATATGCTCTAAAAATGCCTTAGAATTTAGCCAAAACTTACATTTGGAGAACTTAGCATATAGCTTTTGTTCCCACAAGGTCTGAAGCACCACTCTCATATGCTGCTCATAGTCTTCCTTACTGCGCGAGTAAATCAAAATATCATCAATGAAGACAATGACAAACGAGTTAATATATGGCCTGAATACCCTCTTCATCAAATCTATAAATGCCGCCGGGGCATTAATTAAATCGAAAGACATCACCAGAAACTCATAATGACCATATCTAGTCCGGAAAGCAGTCTTTGGAACATCCGAATCCGGAATCTTCAACTGATGGTACCCCGCCCTCAAGTCGATCTTAGAGAACACCCTAGCACCCTACAACTGGTCAAATAGATCATCAATATGAGGAAACGGGTACTTGTTCTTAATGGTAACTTTGTTCAATTGGCGATAATCAATACACATTCGTATAGTTCCATCTTTTTTCTTAACAAATAATACCGGTGCACCCCAAGGCGATACACTCGGTCTGACTAACCCTTTGGCTAGTAAATCCTCAAGCTGTTCTTTCAATTCCTTCAATTCTTTCGGAGCCATGCGATACGTTGGGATAGATATAGGCTGGGTATTTGGAGCCAAGTCAATACAGAAATCAATATCACGATTTGGTGGTATGCCTGGAAGATCTGAAGGAAATACATCGGAGAACTCCCGGACTACAGTCACTAAATCAATCGTGGGAGTCTCTGCAGTAGTGTCCCGAACATAGGCTAGATAAGCCAAACAAACCTTATCGACCATGTGTCGAGCCTTAAGAATGGAAATAACCCAATTAGATGCGCTGACAGATGAACCCTTCCACTTCAACCGAGGTAATTCCGGCATTGCCAAAGTAACAGTCTTAGCATGGCAATCTAGGATGGCATGATATAGGAATAGCCAGTCCATGCCCAGTATGATCTCAAAGTCGGTCATATTAAGCAGCAGAAGATCTGCTCTAGTTTCATAACCACAGAATGTAACAACGCATGATCGATAGATCCGATTCACAATAACAGAATCGCCCACAAGAGTGGACACATAAACAGGAGTACTTAAGGAATCACGAGAAATACCCAAGAAATGAGAAAATAGAGATGATACATAGGAATATGTAGATCGTGGATCAAATAATACGGAGGCATCTTTGCCGCAAATAGAAATAATACCTATGATCATGGCATCTGAGGCCTCTGCATCCGGTCTGGCCGGAAAAGCATAGAACCGAGCTGGAGCGCCAACTGGCTGGCCTCCACCTCTAGGACGACCTCTACCTACCTGCCCTCCAACTATGTGTGGATGGATGACTGGTGGAGCAACTGGTGCGGTAATCATGGGCTGCTAACCCTGCTGCACTGGTCTACCCCGAAGCCTGGGGCAGAATCTCCGCACGTGACTGAAATCTCCGTACTCAAAACAACCTCTCGGTGTGATGGGCTGCTGACTAGAAGTCTAGCCCTGGTAACCTGAATACCCACTGGAAGAACCCTGAATAGTCGGTGGGCGGTAAGAACTCTCTAGCATAGCACTGAAATAAGGCCGCACTGGAGCACCCCGAGGAGGCGGTGGTGCTGGATATGGGGGCCTGCTGGACTGCCCTCTCATGAACTGACCTCTACCCCCAGACGGAGCACCTCTGAACTCTCCAGAATATCTAAACTACTTATCTCTCATAACCTTCTCTCAGCTACGCTGATGCACACCCTCAATCCTCTAGGCTGTCTCAACAACCAGCTCATAAGAAGTCCCCATCTCAACCTCTCGGGCCATAGTGGCCTGAATGCCAGTTTGTAAACCCGCAACAAATCTCCGTACTCTCTCTGCATCAGTAGGGAGTATCATAAGTGCATGGCGAGACAACTCAGAGAACCTCGCCTCATAATCGATCACTGACATTTGACCATGCTGGAGCTGCTCAAACTGAAATCGCAACTCTTCCCTCTGGGAGGGTGGAATATACCTATCTAGAAAAATACGGGTGAACTTATCCCAAGTAATGGGAGGAGAATCTATTGGTCTGCCCAGAAGATAGGACTGCCACCACCTACGAGCCCTGCCCTCCAGCTGAAAGGTAGCAAAGTCTACCCCATGGGACTCAAATATCCTCATGTTGTACAGTCTGTCCCTGCACCGATCAAGAAGTCCTGGGATCCTCATGTCGCTTACCCCCAACTGGTCTGGGCTCAGGTGTAGCTGTTGCCACTGGTTGGGCTCCACCCACGGGTAGTGCACCCTGAGTTTGATATACAGCAGCCACCATCCCATAGGCCTGTGCGGTAGGGGTTTGTGCTCCCTCACTTGCTTGAGATATGGCTGGGTCTGCCGGAAATAAATCGACCTGAGTCATAGTGTACATGAACCGCATCATACGGCCCATGACCTCCTGAAATCCTAGTGCAAATGTGAAATCCACTGGTGCTGGCTCGACTGCCGGCACCTCGCCCTGCTCCTCGATAATAGGATCCTCCACTAGATCCAATGGTGGCATAACTGGAACAACTCTGGGACGTCCTCGTCCCCTACCACGGGCTGGAGCCCTCCTTCGGCCTCTAACAACTGTAGGAGTAGCTTTTCCCTGGTCTGGAACCTCATTAGAGCGCGTTCTTACCATCTGTGAGAGAATAAGAGAAAGATATTTAGTACTCCATTAGTTGCACGATGGGAGATGAAGAAAAGTAGTTTCCTAATACCCTATAGACTCTCGAAGATAAGTACAGACGTCTCCGTACCGATCCACAAGACTCTATTAGGCCTGCTCGTAACTTGTGAGACCTACATGAACCTAATGCTCTTATACCATATTGTCACGACCCAATTTCACCTATAGGCCGTGATGGCGCCCAACATCACAGCTAGGCCAGCCAACTAGAGAATTAAACATATATTAATTCCTTAAATAATTATCCGAGTAATTAAACTCTTCTTACTTGCAAAAATTAAGAAAATATGAAAGATCTTATTAATTAAAAACCAAAAAAAATAATTAAATCCAAAATTCTACTTGTGTGTGTGCCAAGACCTGGTATCACAAGTGTATGGGCATCTAGTAGATTATAAAAAAATTCTAAATATTGTCTGAAATAAAATAGTCAGAATACAAATATAAGAAGAGGCATTAGTTGCTGCAGAACGGCTCAGAAAGGCAGCTCACCACTAAGCCTCGGGATAACGTGGGTACGCACCGGTAGGTCTACCTATAGCACCTATCTCAGGTCCTGCACAAAAAGTGCAGCAAGCGTAGCATGAGTACGTAAACAGCGTGTACCCAGTAAGTATCAAACCTAATCTCGAAGAAATAGTGACGAGAGGTCGACTTTGACACTCATTATGGGTCAACAATATTAAAAATAGAAACATTTAATTCAACATGATTTATATGAACTACAATAATTTCCTTAACAAGCAGAATCAAATAAATTCTCAAATTTCAATAATTTTTAATTTATCAAGTAGCTTCACAAGCTGCAATAAAATATCAAGGTATCGTGTAATGATTATTAATAGGCGCGATTTCTGCCGAGGTCGTTCGGTCGGACCTAGAGTATCGTGTACACTGCCGAAGGACGTGCGGCACGATCCATAGATGCATATATACTACTGAGGCGTTCGGCGCACTCCATAAGAAAGGAGGACATTTTCTTATGAACCTCCGGAATGAGAAGTTATTATAAGGCTAACACATAAGGATGTACAATTTTTGTTAACAGTCAAATATTTTGCACAAAAATTCAAGTATACAAAATTTCAGTCTTGTACTATTTTCTCTAATAATTTACAATATAATTCCAATATTTAATTAAATAAAAGATGCAATTATCACAAGTAATTCATAATTTGAGTCCTAAACTACCCGGAGATAGCATAATTAGTAGCTACGCACGGACTCTCGTCACCTCGTGCGTACATAGCCCCCACAATTAGCAGCAGTTATTAATTTAAATCACCCATAGGATAAATTTCCTCTTACAAGGTTAGACAAGAGACTTACCTTGTTTTAAAATCCACTTTCCGATCACAATGTCGCGGTAAAGTCTCAATTCAGTGCGAAAAATCCGAAACTATCCAAATGTTATATAGAATAATTAATACATGCTCAATAATTTCAAAAACTCAAAATTCGGAGGAAAACGTTACCCATAATCATTAAAAACTCAAATATACAATTTTCATCCAATTACATAACCATTTTCATGGTTAAAATCTTATTTTTGTCAAAAACTAATTTTTTCATCTAAACCCTTGATTTTCATGATTTAGAGGTTATAATCTACCCATAATCTATGTATTTAACTTAAAGTGTGTAGAATTAACTTTTTTTCAAGTTGCTAGTTGAAATCCCCTCTCAAAATGCTCTAAAATTACCCAAGAATGGAAAAAATGGGGTTAAAAATGGTGAAATCCCCTTTTTAAGACATTCTGCCCGGTACAATGAACCCCTTATTCGCGAACGTGGTTAGTGCCTCGCGTTCGCGAAGGCAAAATTTCACGGCCTAAAAACTTCCCTTCGCGAACGGGACAGGGGTCTCGCGAATGGGAAGGCTTGCCTGGTCTGCCCTTTGTGAACGCGTGAGCCCCTTCGCGAAGGCGTAAGGTAATTTCACCCCGGTCCCAGTCCCCCTTCGCGAACACGAGTGTACCTTCGCGAATGCGTAGGCCAAAATTCCCGGGTTTGCGAACGCGTCACCCTCTATGCGAACGCGAAGGGCAATTGCCCAGCTCCCATTTTCCTTCTTTGCGAACGCAAGGGTCCTTCCGTGTTCGCGAAGAAGGAAACCAAAACTGGAATTTTTGGTTTTTCCAACTTAGCTCCGGGTGGTTCAAAACTCACCCGAGCCTCTCGGGACCCCGTCCAAATATACCAACAAGTTTGTAAACATAGTACGGACTTGCTCGAACTCTCAAAATACGTAAATCAACAACAAAACTAAGAATCGTACCCCAAAACCGAATTGGAGCAAAATATGAACTTCAAGTTTTTAAGTTCCCCCGAACGCACCGAATCATACTTATACTACCCGAAATGACACCAAATTTTGCTTGCAAGTCTGAAATCACCATACGAAACTATTTCTACGCTCGAAATTTCAAACGGTGCTTATTCATCGAGAAGCCACTCGCGGCACACTGACTAGAAATCGATTACTCCAAAACCTACTCCAAATCAAATTTAAAGAACCTTGAACCTTTAAATAGCTGATTTTCACTATTAAGCGTCGAAACGTTCTCGGGTTGTCCAAAACCCGATTCGAACATACGCCTAAGTCCAAAATCATCATACGAATATGTTGGAACCGTCGGTCGTTTTCTCAAAATATTGACCGAAGTCAAACTTGGCCTTTTAAAGCCAATCTAAGGAACCAAGTGTTCCGGTTTCAGCCCGAACACCTCGAAATCCCGAACCAATCAT
The DNA here is from genome assembly GCA_000715115.1 of Nicotiana otophora. NCBI lineage: Eukaryota > Viridiplantae > Streptophyta > Magnoliopsida > Solanales > Solanaceae > Nicotiana > Nicotiana otophora. Next base: position 778 of record AWOL01S0026053.1, on the reverse strand, counting down.
CCCCGCAATTTATAAATTAGTAAAAGTACATAGAGGAATCTTATTTAGAAGAACGGGGTTCTAAAAATTAATATGAGCGATTGAGTCATTACAACGACCAAAACAGAGCTAGAATAGAATCACTAGACCAAACCAAAGCAATGCTACATACGGAACAGATCTATGTATGCTTATAAGCATTGAACATACTAATTAGCAACATAAGTTAAATATCTATGAATATTTGACTGTTAACCCATTTATTATTTTATATTACCTTGAGATCGATGTAGGAATCATAAATTTTAAATTCTGGATCCGCGATTAAATAGGAGATGGAGCAAAAGAGATGTAAGAAAACTAACCTCCACCGCAATATTATGTTAGTCAAACTGTAATACTATAATATAATGAAACAGTAATATTTCAGTAACAGAAAATCCGAAGTAAAGTTGAATCTCGAAATAATCAAATATGATATGAAATTAAATTTCGGAATGAAAATCGAGACCACTGAATGCACAGCGTGTCCTTAAGGAAATTATTTCCCTCAAGTACCTGAGGTGTTGGAATATTATCCTCCAAGGATGGAGTGATTTAACTCACCAGAGTATTGATACCAAAAATATTGATGAACGGCGGATCACTCGTTCAAAATATTCCGGGAAAAGAAAGAAACTGATAGGGTCGCGTCGCGGGTCCTGGGTTATTCCGGGTTGACTTTTCGTTAATTAATTAAATTAATTAATTAAATAATTGAAAGAAATTTTGTCCAAAAAAATTAATCAATCAATCTTTG
>AWOL01S0026052.1:100547-115602 GCA_000715115.1 Nicotiana otophora | reverse complement strand
AGGCAGCTACTTGGGAGTCCGAGTCCGATATGCGGAGTAGATATCCCCACCTTTTCACCAGCCCAGGTACTTTTCTATGTCCGTTCGAGGACGAACTGTTGAATTAGAGGTGGAGAATGTGATGACCCAAAAGATCATCTTATGTTTTAGAACTCGAATCTACGCTCTTAAGCCTTAAAAAACTCATTTTACCCTCTTCGATTTGCGTGCGTAGTCCGGGCAGGTTTTCGGGAAGCTTTTATGTTGAAAACTAATGAAAATAAGAATTTTTGCCTTAAAAGTTGATTTTAGTTGACTTCGGTCAATATTTTTGGTAAAGAGGCCCGGATCCGTTCTTTGACGGTCTCGGCAGGTCCGTATCGAATTATGATACCTGGGCGTATGCCCGCAATTGAATTCGGAGGTCCCTAGCTCAAGTTATGAATCTTTTATGAAAACTAAAAGTCTGAAAAGTAATTAATTTTAAGAATTGATTGATGTTTGGCATTGTTAGTGTCAGGTCTGTATTCTGGTTCCGGATCCCGGTACAGGTTCATTATGATATTTAAGACTTGTCTGTGAAATTTGGTGAGAAACGGAGTTGATTTGACGTGATTCAGACATCCAGTTGAGAAAATAGAAATTTTAAAGTGTTCTTGAGAATTTCATTTGATTTGGTGCTAACTTCGTAGTCCTAGGTGTTATTTTGGCGATTTGATCGCGCGNCCGGTATAGGTTCATTATGATATTTAAGACTTGTCTGTGAAATTTGGTGAGAAACGGAGTTGATTTGACGTGATTCAGACATCCAGTTGAGAAAATAGAAATTTTAAAGTGTTCTTGAGAATTTCATTTGATTTGGTGCTAACTTCGTAGTCCTAGGTGTTATTTTGGCGATTTGATCGCGCGAGCAAGTTCGTATGATGTTTTTAGACTTGTGTGCATGTTTGGTTTGGAGCCCCGAGGGCTCGGGTGAGTTTCAGATAGGCTACGGGGTGATTTGCACTTAGAAAATCTGAGATTTTTGCTGCAGCAGCTGTTCTGGTGTGCCCTTCTTACGCGAACGCGAAAGGTAAAATAGGGGTAGGGGAATTTTCTTCTTCGCGAACGCGATAGTTTAAAGGACCTGGGGGAGGGGGTCGATTTTTCGAATTTTTGGAGGAAATTTTGGGAAATTTAAATTATGAAATATAATTGATTCCTTTAGCAATATTTGATATTATTGAGTCATTTCTGAATAGATACGACTGGTTTGGAGGTGAATTCTAAAGGAAAAGCTCTGATTGAAAATTAAGTGGCCTTCGGAGCAAGGTAAGTGTCGTGTCTACCTTTGGCTTGAGGGAATAGGTATTATGTGTTTATTTGCTACGTGTTTGGTTGTTAAATACGATGTATAGGTGAGGTGACGAGCATCTATGCGTCGTTGTCGAGTCATAGCATGCGAGTGAAATTCTATTCTTGTCTATTTTGTAGCCTTAAATTCTACTATCCATGCTTAGCGGGTTATTTGAAATGTTGGGTGACTTATATCTAGTTTCACTGAGATTTGGTAACTTTCGAATATTGATTCAAGGTTGAGGTTACATTGTGCTATTGATTATGGGTAAAATACCGATTTTTTTGTGATACCCCTATCTATCCGTTGTTATTAATTCTTTTATTTGTGAGGAGGAGTGTAAGGCACGAAGGGTGATGTCGTGCATGTATTATTTATATTGTGAGGAAGAGTGTAAAGCACGAAGGGTGATGCCGTGTATATTATGAGAGGTTTAATGCACGAAGGGTGATGCTGTGTCGTTCTACTTATTTATTTGGTGAGGTTGAAAGTAAAAGCACAAAGGGTGATGCCGTGCCATTCTATTTATTTATTTATTTGGTGAGGTTGAGAGTAAAAGCACGAAGGGTGATGCCGTGCAATTTTCCTTTGCTGTTTTATTTGCTCAATTCGTTTAAGGATTTTCGGTTTAATTCTGTATTTTCATTATTCTCACTCTTTAGATTGTATTTCCCCACTGTATGTCCCCTTCCCATTATTTCTTCGTTTTTTCTTTATTTACTTTTGTTGCCACTAGCATGATTAAACTGTTCAGGTTATATATGGGTGTCTTGTCCTAGCCTCGTCACTACTTTGTCGAGGTTAGGCTCGACACTTACCAGTACATGGGGTCGGTTGTACTGATGCTGCACTCTACACTTTCTGTGCAGATTTTGGTACCGGCTCTGGTTGATCGAGATTTTTCCAATTGGTCCGCTGTCCGGAGACTCAAGGTATATCTGTCGGCGTTCATAGACTTTGAAGTTCCCGTCTATCTTTTATGTCCTACTGTTTTCTTTCATTCAAACAGTTGTATTTCTTTCAGATTATTACTTGTAGTAAATTCTAGAATGCTCGTAAATTGTGACTCCAGATCCGGGTGGTAGCAACTAATACAGTTTTATAATATTTCGCACTTATTATATTTTATCTTAGTTAATTATTGTTATTTACTGAATGAAAATAAGAAATTGGTTTAAAGATTCTCTAATGTTGGCTAGCCTAGCAAGTGAAATGTTAGGCGCCATCACGTTCCCGTCGGTGGGAAATTCTGGGTCGTGACAATTATGACCCACGTGTGTGGTCGAGTTCGGTTTTCGAAAGATTCGAAATTTAATTTAAAGAAAAATTCTCATTTTCAAGCTTAAATGGAAAGAGTTGACCAGGGAGTTGACTTTTGAGCAAACGACCCATGAATAGAATTTCGATGGTGGCAATAGCTTCGTATGATGATTTCGGACTTAGGCTTATGTTCGGATTTGGATTTGAAAGTCCGTAGGACAATTCGACACATTTTTGCGAAAGTTAGAAAATAGAAGATTTTTGGAAAATCCTACCGAAGGGTGAATATTTGATAACGAGGTCGGATTTCGATTTCGGAAATTTGAATAGCTCTATTTCGTCATTTATGACTTGTGTGCAAAATTCAAAGTCATTCCGGATTGATTTGATACATTGCGGCGCAAAATATAGAAGTTGAAAGATTTGAAAACTCAAAAGTTGATTCGATGCGCGATTCGTAATTTCGGTGTTGTATGATATAATTTGAAACCCCGAGTAGGTCCGTATTGTGTTACGAGACTTATTAGTAAATTCAGACGAGGTCCCGAGTAGCTCGGATGAGTTTCAGACGAGGTTTGGATCAAATTTGGACTTGTTGAAAATGCTTGGATTTCTGTTGTTTCTAGGCAGACCTGTTGGAATCGCACCTGCAGAAATTTGGGTGCAGGTGCGACCATCGCAGAAGCGAGATGAAGCTCGCAGAAGTGAAGTTGGCTGGGCTGGATTAAGGCCGCAGGTACGACGAAGTTCTCGCGCCTGCGTGATCGCAGAAGCGGGCAGAGAAGGCACAAAAGCAGAGGGGCATCAGAGGTGCGCGTGAGGCATCGCAGAAGCGGAAAAACTTTCGCAAATGCGATGGTCGACTGGGCTGTGCACTTTCACAGAAGCGAGAAGCTTCTCGCAAAAGCGAGCTCGCAGGTGCGCAAACTTGGCAGAATGTTAAGGACCAAAAATGGTCATTTCGCCATTTTTGTTTTGGGATTTTTGGAGCTCGAATTTGGGCGATTCTGGAGGGATTCTTCACAAGCTTTGTTGGAGTAAGTATTCTATATCCTAAAGTGATTATATTTCATGAATCTATGATTATATTCATCGTTTAATTCGGATTTAAGTGGAAGAAATCAAGAGTTTTGTAAAATCTTCCAAAAAACGAAAATTTAAGATTTGGAAGTCGAGTTTTTATTGGAATTCGATAAAATTGGTATGGTTGAACTCGTATCGAAATGGGTGTTCGGATTTTGTAAATAGTATGTCGGGTTCCAAGAAGCGAGTCCCGCGTTGACTTTTGTTGACTTTTTGGAATAAATTTTTATGTCGACGTATTATTATCTAGAATTGTTTCTGATGAATTTTAATAAAGTTATACAATTAATTTGGATAGATTTGAGCGGTCCGAAGGTCAATTCAAGCAAGAAGGCGATTTTGAAATATCGCCATAACTTCAAAAAGGTAAGTGTCTTGCTTAACCTCGAGTGGGAGAATTACCCCTTTGGCATTGAGTCTTATGTGCCATTTGTGAAATGTGAAAAGCTGTGTACGCGAGGTGACGAGTACGTACTCAGGCTTATATGTGCAAATTTTCATTAAATTAAAGTCTTAGGCATTATTGTGTAGTAAATTGGGTAATCGTGGACAAATATTAAATCATATGTTTGTTATGCCTAAATCTTTGTTGTTGTTGAATCTGTTGTTATATGACAATTTGATGTGATTGTTACTTGATTATTTATGTAATTCCGTAAATTTATTGGTTTGATAATTATTGTAATTTAATTTCATTATGGATTTTCTCTCTGCAAATCATTAATTAAATGAGCTTAAGAAGAGGTGTTTATATAATTATTGAAAATTTGAATTTAATGAAGACTTTACTTTATGTTGAGTAATTTCTATCTCTATTGATTGTTTTTGGGTGTTGTGCACATTATGGTCGAGCCATGAGCTCCTTATTGTGGAAAATATCGTATTGTTGATTTTTGTGATATATTGTAAGATTTGAGCACTTGATGTGCAACCTGTGATATGTTGTAAGATTTGAGCACTTGATGTGCAATTTGTGATATATTGTAAGATTTGAGCACTTGAGGTGCAAGTTGTATTATGCTGTGATATTTGGGCACTTGAGGTGCGATTTGTGAAATATTGTGATATTGATACGCATGCGGTGAGATAAGGGTGGCTTGAAACGTGTGGCTAGTAGGGAAACTATTAGAAGTCATGCTGTGATATAAGTTCAGGGTGTTGAAACGCATGCGGTGAGATAAGGGTGGCCTGAAACTCGTGGCTAGTAGGGGAACTACTAGAAGTCATGCGGTGAGATAAGGGTGGCTTGAAACGCGTGGCTAGTAGGGGAACTATTAGAAGTCATGCGGTGTGATAAGGGTGGCTTAAAACGCGGGATGCTATTTCGGGAAAAATGATTTCTTTAAAATTAAATGTGAAGGCTCCAGCGGTGATATAAGGAAATGAGCTATTGTGAATTTATTTATGAGTTGGGACTACGAGACGGTACCTCGGGAGTGCCCTTTTGTTGATATTCTCTATGGCTGCGCTTGCCTTTGGTTACTTTATGTTTTTTTGAAATTTATAAATTCTTGTATTTTTTGTGATGTATTATTTCACCTAATATTAAGTGTTTTGTATTTCTTGAGGTATTGTGTTGACCTCGACTTTTTCGTACGAGACTTTGAGGATTTGTATTTTTGGGTTGTATTTGTTTTGATGATTGAGTTGTTTCAAATAAAAGAAATATTCTAATATGTTTTAATTTAATAAATTTTATATCCAAATCAATAGTTGATCTGATGTTTCATTTTATTTGAAATGTTATTTTCTCCACCCAAATGATTCTAAAATAAATTCATTCATTTATTGATTTCTTACTTGATTTGAAGATTTTAACCTTACTTTATTGAAAAATAAATTGATCATGTGGATCTTATATACATTGAAGATATTGGCACGTGATTTGTCCGTATAGTTGAGATATGAATTGAGGACACGAGGTGCCGGAAAAATATGCTAATTTAATTATGGGCACGAGATGTCGTGGAAACATAAAAATGGGTTGAGACTCGTGTTTACGAAAAAAATAAAACTGGGCTGAGACCCGTATTTTTATGATTTTGAAATGAGGTGTCACATGGTGACTTTTATTCAAAAGAATTATATGAAAGATATTTATTTAAGAAAATTATATTTGAAGATATTTATTGAAAGAATTTTAAATTTGAAAAAGAATTATTTGAGAAAATTATATGTGAAAGACATTTATTTGAAAGACTTGATTTAATTGGGTGAAATTATGTTTATTAATTGTTGAGTGATATTAATTGTATTCTTGTTGTCTGTTGTGCATATCACTGGTTGTTTATTCCCGCCCTTATTATTATTTGTTTCATATTATTTTATATATTATATTGCACAGGTTATTAGACTAGTGAGTGTCTTGACTGTACCTCGTTTCTACTGCATTGAGGTTAGTCTTGATACATACTGGGTACCGATCGTGGCGTACTCATACTACACTTCTGTACATTTTTGTGCAGAGCCAAATATTGGAGATATCGGACTCGAGCAGAGTTAAAGCGCGATCATAAGGATTCAAGGTAGAGCTGCTTGGTCGTCGCAGTCCCTTGGAGTCTTTTCATTTCATTGTACTGTTAATTTGTAATCAAACAGTATTGTATATTCGGTCCTCGTGATCATTTCATATATTCAGTTAGAGCTCGTGACTCAGTACTACTAGTCTTGGGAGGTTGTATATTGTAATTACTTCCGTTGTTAGTATAAAAGAATGGCTTCAAAATGTAATAGAAATCGGCTTATCTAGTCTTAAAGACTAGGTGCCATCACAACGTCTGTGGTAGGAATTTGGGTCGTGACAAGTTGGTATCCGTGCTCTAGGTTCATAGGTTTACGAGTCACGAACGAGTCTATTAGAGTCTTGCGGATCGATACGGAGACGTCTGTACTTATCTTCGAGAGGCTACAGTACTGTTAGGAAATTTCTATTTCTTTCATTCCTGTCGTGCGGAATTTGTTGAATTTTGAATATGAACCTTTTTATCTCCATTCGCTCACAGATGGTGAGGACACGTGCTACTGGGTTAGCTGAACAAGCATCCGCACATACTGTTAGGGCTGCAAGAGGCCGGGGCCGAGGTAAAGGTCGAGGAAGGGCACGTGCTGCGACTAGAGTACCTGTCAGAACAACAGTTGAGGAACCACTAGTAGCTCCAGTTAGGGGACAGGTACCAAAAGCACCTGTTGTTACCGCCGGACTTCAGGAGACTATAGCACAGTTCCTGAGTATGTTTGGTACACTAACGCAGGCGGGATTGATCTCTGTTGCACCAAATATTTCGCAGATTGGGGGAGTAACTCAGACTCCTACCACAACTCCAGAGCAACAAGTTCATGTTGGTCAGGTTCCGGGTGTAGTACCGGTACAACCATTTATTCTGGTTCGGCCTGAGGTCAGGCCCGAGGCATCAGAAGAAGAACAAAAGAGACTTGAAAGGTTTAAGAAATATGATCCACTAACTTTCAGTGGCACAACTATAGAGTATGCCCAAGGATTTTTGGAAAAAGATTGTCACAGTATTCTCCGAACCATGGGTATTGTGGGAGTGAGCGGAGTTGCCTTTACTACATTTCAACTGTCAGGCGCAATGTATCGATGGTGGCAAATCTACGAATAAGGGAGACCAGCCGATGCAATACCACCAACTTGGGCTCAATTTTCGGAAATGTTCTTGAAAGAGTTTGTTCCCCAGACTCTTCGAGATGCGTGGCGCACAGAGTTTGAACGGTTGCGTTAGGGCACTATGACAGTGTCATAATATGCTATCAGGTTCAGTGAGTTAGCCCGTCATGCACCTATCTTAGTTCCTACAATCAGGGATCGGGTCCGCAGATTCATTGAGGGGCTCGAATATGATATTAAAATATGCATGGCTCGAGAATTGTAAACTGATACTCCATTTCAACAAGTAGTGGAGATTACAAGGAAGATTGAGGGTGTTTTAGGCGAGGAAAAGGAGTCTAAGGAGGGCAAAAGGTCTTGAAGATCTGGAGGTTCAGTGGATTTTACTCTTCAGCCAGAACCCATTACAGCAGAGGCTCGAGCAGTCGGTCAGCTCAGTCCGCACATCAGATTACTCGGATTACTCCAGTTTACAGTGTACCATCGACACAAGATTATTACAGTGGTTATTCCAGTTATCCGACATAGACTCAGTACGAGCAGCTGCGGCCTCAGAGGGTTTGTTATGAGTGTGGTGATACTAGGCATATCATGAGAGATTGTCCCAGACTTGGGAAGGGGTGGATTTCATCAGAAAACTCCAGCTACAAGCTTTATTCCAGTTGATACTCCATGTGCACAGTCAGCTAGAGGTGGAGGACAGGCAGGTAGTGGGCACCTAAGAGGTGGAGGCACGAGCCGTTGATATAATCACTATGATTTGGCTGGGGCCAATACAACAGATGGTGTCGTTACAGGTACGATCCTGATTTTTATTATAAAGGATAATTTCTCTTAATTTGATTCGGTTATGAATATTGAGGTGAGTCCTCCTATTATGCTCCACTTATGGGTGAGCTTCGTAAATTTGTGATCCACTTATATGTTTATCCCTATGGGGAAATTTAAAGATGTGAGCTCGTGTATATCATTTTATTTTTGGTACACCATTGAGGGCTATAAGCCCAAAAGTAAATTTTATTATTTATTACAGCAAGTTTAATGTGTTTCGGAATAATTGATTCCAATTTTTATGAAATATATTGAAAAAAAGAAAGAAAGGAAATTGAAAATTTTTAGTTGGCACAATGTGTAACATACTTGTGATTCGGAGTTGAGGATGAGATCCTCGCATTTCTACATGATGTGAAATATTTAAACCGGACTGCAAGCCGCAGTGGAAGTTATGTAAGGACGAGGTTCTCGTGGTGAAATATTTATGAGTTTAAAAACTTTTCCTTTGTAAATTTTAATTGTACAATAGTATTAATAGGGAGTCATGCATGTTAGGCTTATTTGATAATTTTTGTATATTTTCTGTGCATATTCAGCCAGTTCCGTGCTGTAAACATTGAGTTTTAACCTATGAGATGAGTGCCCAGGTGGCGTTAAATATGACTCATTAATCCAACTAAGCAATCATGAGGTCTTCATGCCTCACATTCTGTTGTCAGTATTGTGAAAATTTTAAATGAGGTGGTGGTTAATACGAGATTAATTGATGATGCTGGAATTAATTATGAACAACTTTTAAGACCAGAGATGTGGTGATGAACATACATATGATGTGTTTCATGTCCTGATGTCATTATGATAATGCAGTGCTTGTAATGTTGAGATTGGTGTTATTGATATATACCTTGTGGTATTTTATTGGGTTGTGAATGTGTTATTAGGAGTTGTTTTGGTGTTACTCTGGCAGGTGGATATGCCCAATTACAGGGGAGACTCTGCCGAAATTTCTAAAAAATTTGGGAGTTAGTAAAATCTGGGGGATTGAGATTTGCAAAGGAAGAGATAAGTTATGTTATGTATTTTAGGGCAAATGACCCTAAGCGGGGAAGAATGAAACACCCCAGAAAAATTTTAAAGTACTTAAATACTATCAAGATAGTTGATGTGTGCATAAGCACGAGTTGCTATAGCCTGTTGAGACTAATACCATGCGTCGAAGTAAAAATCAGACCTTTTGAAATGTTGGAGTGTAAGAAATTGATCTTAAAGTTTACAAATATGGATAAAAGAAATAATCTCAAATGAGATGATGTTGTCGTGCTTATCTCAAATGCGGTAATGTGGAATCAACTGTGAATATATGTGTAAAAGTAAAATCATCAATTTGGTAACCTCAGAATAATTCTTAAAACGTTCGAGGATGAACGTTTGTTTAAGAGGTGGAGAATGTAACGACCCGACATGTCGTTTGAAGAATTTACGCCCCGTTCAGTGGCTTAAAGTCTCGAAAAGTTTCGCAATATGTATTATGACCCGCGTGTGTGGTCGAGTTTGGTTTTCGGAAGATTCGGAATTTAATTTAAAGAAAAATTCTCATTTTAAAACTTAAATGAAAAGAGTAAACCGGAGAGTTGACTTTTGAGCAAACGACTCCGAAATGGAATTTCGATGGTGGCAATAGCTTCGTAAGTTGATTTCGGACTTAGGCGTATATTCAGATTTGGATTTGGAAGTCCGTAGGAGAATTCAAAGTTGAAAAATAGAAGATTTTTGGAAAATCCTACCGAAGGATGAATTTTTGATAACGAGGTCGGATTTCGATTCCGAAAATTTGAAAGCTCTATTTCGTCATTTATGACTTGTGTGCAAAATTTGAAGTCATTCCCAATTGATTTGATACGTTTCGGCGCAAAATATAGAAGTTGGAAGATTTGAAAACCCAAAATTTGATTCGACGCGCGATTCTTAATTTCGGTATTATGTGATGTAATTTGAGACCCCGAGTAGGTCCGTATTGTATTTCGAGACTTATTAGTAAATTCGGACGAGGTCCCGGGTAGCTCGGATGAGTTTCGGACGAGGTTTGGATCGAATTTGGACTTGTTGAAAATGCTGGGATTTCTGTTATTTCTAGGCAGACCTGTTGGAATCGCACCTGCGGAAATTTGGGATCGCAGAAGCGAGATGAAGCCCGCAGAAGCGAAATTGGATGGGCTGGACTGAGGCCGCAGGTGCGAAGAATTTCCCGCACCTGTGTGATCGCAGAAGCGGGCAGAGAAGGCGCAGAAGCGGAGGGGCATCGCAGGTGCGCGTGAGGCATCGCAGAAGCGATTCCCGCAGAAGCGGAAAAGCTTCCGCAAATGCGATGGTCGATTGTGCTGTGTACTTTTGCAAAAGCGAGAATTTTCTCGCAAAAGCGAGCTCGCAGGTGCGATAAAATGGTCCGCATGTGCGCAAACTGGGCAGAATGTTAAGGACCAAAAATGGTCATTTCGCCATTTTCGTTTTGGGATTTTTGGAGCTCGGATTTGGGCGATTCTGGAGGGATTCTTCACAAGCTTGGTTGGAGTAAGTGTTCTATATCCTAAAGTGATTATATTTCATGAATCTATGATTATATTCTTCATTTAATTCGGATTTAAATGGATGAAATCAAGAGTTTTGTAAAATCTTCCAAAATCGAAAATTTAAGATTTGGAAGTCGAATTGTTATTGGAATTCGATAAAATTGGTATGGTTGAACAGGTATCGAAATGATAAGGGTGGCTTAAAAACGCGGGATGCTATTTCAGGAAAAATAATTTCTTTAAAATTAAATATGAAAGCTCCCACGGTGATATAAGAAAATGAGATATTATGAATTTATTTACGAGTTGGGACTATGAGGCGGTACCTCGGGAGTGCCATTTTGTTGATATTCTCTATGGCTGCACTTGCCTTTGGTTACTTTATTTTTTTTCGAAATTTGTAAATTATTGTGTTTTCCGTGATGTATTATTTCACCTAATATTAAGTGTTTTGTATTTCTTGAGGTATTATGTTGACCTCGACTTTTTCGTACGAGACTTTGAAGATTTGTATTTATGGGTTATATTTATTTTGATGATTGAGTTGTTTTAAATAAAAGAAATATTCTAATATGTTTTCATTTAATAAATTTTTATATCTAAATCAGTAGTTGATATGATGTTTCATTTTATTTGAAATGTTATTTTCTCTACCCAAATGATTCTAAAATAAATTCATTCATTTATTGATTTCTTACTTGATTTAAAGATTTTAACCTTACTATATTGATCATGTGGATCTTATATATATTGAGGATATTGGCACGTGAGTTGTCCGTGCAGTTGAGATATGAATTGAGGGAACGAGGTGCCGAAAAAATATGATAATTTAATTTTGGGCACGAGGTGCTGTGGAAACATGAAAAATGGGCTGAGACTCATGTTTACGAAAAAATATGAAACTGGGCTGAGACCCGTATTTTTATGATTTTGAAATGAGGTGTCACCTGGTGACTTTTAATTGAAAGAATTATATTCAAAATATTTATTTGGAAGGATTTTTATTCAAAAGAATTATATGAAAGATATTTATTTAAGGAAATTATATTTGAAGATATTTATTGAAAGAATTTTATATTTGAAAAATAATTATTTGAGAAAATTATATTTAAAAGAGAGTTATCTGGAAGAATTATATGTGAAAGACATTTATTTGAAAGACTTGATTTAATTGGGTGAAATTGTATTTATTAATTGTTGAGTGATATTAATGGTATTCTTGTTGTCTGTTGTGCATATCACTGGTTGTTTATTCCCGCCCTTATTATTATTTGTTTCATATTATTTTGTATATTATATTGCACAGGTTATTAGACTAGTGAGTGTCTTGACTGTACCTCGTCTCTACTGCATTGAGGTTAGTCTTGATACTTACTGGGTACCGACCGTGGCGTACTCATACTACACTTCTGCACATTTATGTGCAGAGCCAGGTATTGGAGATATCGGACTCGAGCAGAGCTAAAACGCGATCATAAGGATTCAAGGTAGAGCTGCTTGGCCGTCGTAGTCCCTTGGAGTCTTTTCATTTCATTGTACTGTTAATTTGTAATCAAACAGTATTGTATATTCGGTCCTCGTGATCATTCCATGTATTCAGTTAGAGCTCGTGACTCAGTACTACCAGTCTTGGAAGGTTGTATATTGTAATTACTTCCGTTGTTAGTTTGAAAAAATGGCTTCAAAATGTAATAGAAATCGGCTTACCTAGTCATAGAGACTAGGTGCCATCACGGCGCCTATGATGGGATTTTGGGTCGTGACAGTAGAAGAGCTCCATTGCTAATATGATGGATATAGTCAAGCACGAAGAAAACGTAAGAAAAACGCAGAGTGGTAATTTACATCGAAAATTCAAAGAGAAGAAAGACCTTAGATATCCAGGGTATAACAAACAGAATCTGGAGAGAATAAGGGAGAGAGGAGAGAGGAGAGAAAAAAGAAAAATGGTATAACTAAATCCCTTGATTGAAGGCATAAATAATGGATTGGGAGCCTTTTAAGGTGGACTGTATATATTTTATAACTAAAATGTATTTTAGGTCGGGTAAATACCAAAACATGGACATTTTTCGTAATAAGGTTTCAAATAGTGTATATGAATGAAAACATTCCATCCATATTATCCACTAATATATATGTTTGATAATAAACTTTTAAAAAATGGGTCAAATATGAATTAATTTCATATTATCCACTTAAAAATGGATAATCAATAAGTTTAATTTTTAATTTGCAAATACTCAAATTGAGGCTTCCTCAAGATTTAGAAACTATGAATTCTCCAAAAAATGATCATATTCAAGAAGTCATAAATATTATGGATATCCAAATTGTGTAGGAAAAAATACGACATGACACGTGGCCGCTTAAAGAAAGGACACGTGAAACACAAGATGGGGATGACCACCGAACATAGCTATTCCGCTTGTCACCGGAATGAATACCGATCATAGAAGGAGTATTAAATGCTTTGCGCCCGGTAACATTTAATACAGAATATTTTTCAGCATTAAGGATGATGGCCCGTTACAAGAAATTTGGCATTTATATCTAACGTTACATCTTCATCAATGGCTCTCATAGTTGACATTAAAGAAGGGCATGATCCTAGGACTTCCTTCCCTAGACATAGCTATAAATATAGAGCTAAGTTATCATTGTAAATGACACGAATTTTCTGGCTAACTTACACTACATTCTATACAGCATTTTAATACAATTTTATTTTCTCGCTTTTGATCTTATCATTGTTGTGCCAGGAAATCCTGTTCCCGGACTCATCAGTTCTGCCGTTTCATCTATATTTTAAGGTTAAGTATTTTATATTTCATCAGTTATTTCATTATCTTTTGGATCAAATTAATTCACCTGTCTAGAAACCACGAACAAATTCAACTGTACCGTTTTACAGGTAAACACATATTATCCAGCAGTTAACACATTTTTTATTCGTATTAAATATGTGTTAGATCGGATAATTTATCCATTTTTACATTATCCATTTTGACCCGCCTATATATCTGACCTGAGCCACCTTGTCTATCCCTATACCTATTGAAAGCGTTTTTTTTTCACAACAGGGGAAAGGAAATTCACTGCAAAAACTATTACAAGGGTTTGAATAAACTAAAATCAGCAAACATTTACACCAAAATCAAGATTCTCGCATGGACAATAATACCCTCCACCACACTCTAAATTTACCAAAACTGAATACTCACTCTCTTTTTTCTTATGATTGTGTTGTACATACTGACTTGCACACCTAAACTAATTTCACCAGGTATCTGCTCTCTCTTCAACTTTAGATTGCAGAGTTTCTTCGGCAAGAGAGAGAGCTGCCACCGGAAGAGAACATTGAAGACAGAGACTGAGCCAAACCCAAAACAATGGCCACTTTCACTTGACCTCTTTTTGGAATGGGTCGGCCATAAACAAGCTTTCTTGACAATTTTCCGCCATTATTTATCATCTCTTTATTCAGAGCTCCTTCCATTTTCTCTAACTAAAGAAATTCTTGAACACCAAACAATGGATTGACTTCTGCTTTATGTTTGTGGCCCTTACTTTGCTAGTTGAGATTTGAGAAGAAATGGCGCTTCTATTTATATAGCTTAGAAGTGGAAATGCCACTGATGTTGCACATATTTACATTGTTAGGCCTTCTTTATTTATATTAGTATATGTTTTTTTTTTCCATGTAAAAGTATGTTTGTACCTGTGTCTATACTATGGCTGTCCAACGGGACGGGACACGACGACATTTAGTCAGGACGGTGGCGGGACGGGACAAACGGGATGAAACGGTAGACCTATCCCGTCCCGCTAACAAACGAGATGGGCCGGGATGGGACGGGACGAGTTCGCGGGCTTTAAGTGTCATTTTAAAAAAAAATTATTTATGCATTGAGTTTGGCAACGGCTATTCTTTTGACAATGACTAAGTTTTTAAAGTTTTCAACTGCTAGTTTTTTGACTTATTTAATAAACTTAAAAATTAAACGGAAATTAGAAAACTAAGTAAAGAATTATAAAATATTAAAACAAAAGACTTGTAATGAAATATTCTAGTAATTATAAATTTATAATAGAGTTATAATTTATTTAATATAATTTCAAGCCATTTAATAACTAAGTAAGAGTGTAAGACAATTCATAAAAAAAATTCAATGCTTAGAGCCTTTTATTTTATTAATAGAACTTTCAAATCTCATATACAAATATAATTCTTTTGAAGAGCACCTAATCTACGCAGCCACCTTCTAGGAAGGGTTCTGTTTGAACTAGGCCTCTTAGTAGCCAATTACAAATTATCATACTAATATTTGTAAGCTCCTATATAACTTCGTTGTAACTTATCTATAATTTCTCTCGGACATTGTTCTGGAATTGGCAATGTTGATTGATGTTCCATGAGTTCCATGCCGT